>CM053564.1:803593-844237 GCA_028646485.1 Cryptoprocta ferox | reverse complement strand
GGGGGAGGGGTGGGGACAGAGCTTCCGTTTGGGGAGATGGGAAAGCTGTGCGGATGGACGGTGGTCGTGGTCCCAAACAGCGGGGACTCCTGCCACTGACCTGCGCTCCTACAAACGGTCAAGTGGTAAACTTTCGATCACGTGCACTTGACCACAACAAAAATAAGTGAAAATACTTAGCTAATCTCTGGACGGGGACCCCATTCTCATTGTAGAAGACAAAGTGGGAGCCTTGCCAAACAGCTGAGGGACAGGCCGGCTTTGTAAAACTAGCAGACACTGCTCTACATCAGCCCTGAAGCCCACACGCACGACGTGAGGACACGCGAAACCAGAGAGGGCTGGACCGTTCCTTCGCGTGGGAAGGATGAGGGTCATCTTGGGCCCAGGGATGCTGCTCGGGGTGGGGGGGGGACAGCCCGAGTGTCGGCGTCCAGACATGCTCCTTCGAAGGGCGCCCGGTCACCACCTTCACACAGGCTCCGGGGGGACCCAGGTGGATGGGCCCCAGCAGAGTGGCCCAGAGGGCACGTGGACAGATCCACCGTCCAGAGGGCCGGTGAGGCCACAGCCAGGTGTCAGAAAGAGGGGGTCAGGCAACGGCAGCCTCTCTCCTGTGACCCCTTTCCCCAATCCCACTGCACCACCAGCCACGGGACGGACCCGTGTGGCTCCAGGGACCTCTCGGCATGCCCGCTGGGGGCTGAGTTAGGAGGGAGGGAGAAGACCTGAGGACAGGCTGGGTACCGTGTGGGCAGGGATTGGGGGCAGCTCCCGATGTCACCTGCACCCCAGGCCTGGTGGCCACTGGAACACGGATGTGGGGGGGGGCGCTGGGCGTCTCCTTTCCCCCACATCCATCCCCCACCTTCTCCCTGACCCCTGTGGGCCACATCACCACCTCCCAGACTGTCCAGCAATGGGCAGCCCTGCAGGGTACGGGAAGCAGGGAGGAGGGAGGGGTGGGCACTCAGTCCCAGCTCTCTGGTGGCAGGCCGGCCATCAGGCCCCAGCTGCCCTGGGCTGAAGGAGGCCCCCTCCTTGTTCTCATAGCCCTGTCCTCGCACTTGTCACCACCCGCCACTGCAGAATGTCCCTTTACGAAGGCTTCTCAAACAACCCGGTGGGACGGGCTGCTGTTTCCCACGGAAACGTGGGGGGCAGTGGGAGCCACGGTGGGGGGTGCTGAGCAGGAGAAAACATGGCGGGTCCCCACTGCCTGGCGATCAGCTTCCTCCAGCGAGAGAACCAGCCCGTGCGGCTGGGGGACCTGCCGGTCTCCCTCCTGGGGCACACCTCCCCCCCGCCACCGCAGGGCTACCGTCTGCCAGAGGGACTCCGGTAAAGGTACAAATGTCGGGGAAGGGCTGGGCTGGCAAAGGGCCATGTGTTTGTGCGGGTAGAGGCCCTGCCCCTCCCCCCACCCTGTGCCTGATGGTGCCCGTGGACCAAATGCAGAGCAGTCCCTGAAGGAGGGGGACAGGGCAGGCCTGGAGGGAGTGGGAACCCCAGGGTAGGGAGGGGCAGGGATGGGGACCCCTCCCCAGGCTCCTGGGCAGCCACAGGACCTTTGGGCAAGACCTCCAACGTGGCCAGAGCCCTCTTTGTTCGACGTCCTTTTATTCATTCAACGAACATGCCTTAGGAGCATGCCAGCCGGGACAGGACAGGACAGGACAGTGTGCTTGGCTGCAAGGGAGGGGACGCGGCAGTGTCTGGGGTGAAGGAGGAGTCACAGACCCTGCTGTCTTTCCGCATCCTTGTCCCCACCCTGTCCTTGAGATCCAAGCTATGCAGGGGCCCTGATTAGTGAGCGGTGAAGACACCCCAGAGCGCGTCACCGCTCCCTGTGCCCCACGGTCCTGTGAGAAGTCCTTCCCGCTGTCTCCCCGCGGTCTGTCCACCCTCATGCGCCAGGACACCCCAGGGGGTGGGCCCTTTCTGACCCCACCCAGGGCACCCCCACGTCGCTCCTGCTGGTGGGTATTGGCCGGGGAGCACCGGGCCGGCCGGCCTCGATTTCCCTCAATGGGAGGCTGCCTGTCCCACCCCATGCCCCACCCGGCCAGGCAAACAGACCCCCCCTGTCTCTGCGCCCCATCCCGGAGGCAGCGCATCCTGGCCCTGAAGGCCGGATTTCCTGAGCAAGGTCACTCTGGGAGCCACTGGAGCCCAGCAGCCAATAAAAGGCACCGATGCGTGGAGAGAGCCCATAAAGCAGGTCAGCCGCTCGGGCGTGTTTGCTCTGTGCCCCCCCACCCCTCCCTCGGGGCCTGGGGACCCCGTGGCCCCCACAGCTGTCCCCAGCCGGCGCTGGGCTGCATCCCGGGGCCCTCCTCGTCCACCTACCCGGATCCCAGAGAGGCTTGCAGGGGGGTCTGGGTCCTCTTGGCTGCTGCTCCGCGCCCCACCCCCACCCAAGGCTTCAGGGACTGTCCACACTGGCCAAGCCTAGTTCCCAGCAACCACCCAGAGCCGGGGGCCGGGGGCTGCCGGGAATCTGCAGGGACGTCCCATCAGGCCCTGGGCACACACAGCTGTGCGCTCACACACATGCACACGCGTGTACACACTCACGCACGCTTGCACGTGCACGCACACACACGACATGCTCACGCACATGCATGCTCACACACGCTCGCACACGTGCACACACATGCACACACGCATGAGCTCACACACATGCACACGCGCACATATACGCATGCTCGTGGACACACTCACATGCATGCTTGCACACACACATGTTCATGCACACGCTCAGACATGCACGCACATGCATGTGCACACACGTACACACATGCATGCTTACACACATGCACAGGCTCGCGCACATGCTCACACTTGCACACATGCACACATACTCACGCACTCACACACATACGTACACAAGCATGCTCGCACACACGTGCATGCACACCCACGCACACGCACACACCCAGCACAGCGGGAAACGGTCAGGGTGCTGCTGGCATGTGTGGTGCACACACACGTACCTGAGGGCGCTCCGGGCTGGCATGGCCCCGGGGGGGAGCTCACGATGTCAAATCAATCGGGAGAAATCGATTTGGGCAGAGATTTCCGAGCCATCTGCTCGCTTCCCAAAGTCATTCTGAGTAGATGCACTTTGCCTCGAAACCCCAGGGGAGGCCCGACTGGGGCGTGGAGTGGCAGGCCGAACGAGCCTCAGTTTCTCCCAGGGCACCCTCCCTCCCTGGGATGCTGGGCGCTGGGCGCGGGGGTTGGTCGCAGAGAGGCTCTGCGGGCCCCACCCGTGGAGGAGCTGCCCCAGCCCCCAGGAACGGAGCCCCCACACGCCCGGGAAAGGGGCCCCAGACGAGCCCCCCCACTCCCCACACGCACGGGGGCCCCGGGCTGGCTCTCCCTTAGGCCCCGCTGGTTTGCCCTTTCCGTGTTTTCACCTGCGTGTCGGGCTCCCACCTCCCAGGGTGTCTGCCCGCCCCCTCCCAGCCTCTGCTGACCCACGAACCCAGATTGGCACCAACTTCGATCAGCTCCAGGGACAATATTTGCTTTGGGAAAGAGTCAAACATTTATTCTCCAATTTATTCAGGAGATCGGTTGTCAAACACAGGCGCCCTCGCCACGCTGCTGCGTTTCCAGGCCTTGGCCTCTGTCCAGGGTTGGTGCGGGGTCCGGGCCGCGCTGACCAGAACTCCCCTCGCCCGGCACAGCTCTGCTTGCCCCCTGGCCCTCCTTCAGGTCGGAGGGCCTGCTCTGCACAGACCAGGGAGCGTGAGCCGGGGTGACATCGGGGAGGGCTGTCCAGATGGGGTGGAGGTTGCACAGGCTTTCGTGAGCCCCCACGTTCTCCTTCCAGCCTCGGAGACGCCCAAGGCCCATGGCGCCCCAGCAGGTGTCGGGCTGGCATCTTCTCTGGGACCGCACTGCCGGCCAGGGGCGGTGGGAGTGGGGGGCGTTTCTGGGGGTGGATGGACCACTCCAGTCTGGGGACGGCAGAGCTCCCCAGGGGTCTGGCATTTGCTGGCATTTGCAGGCACCCACACAGTGCTGCCTTCCAAGTGGCTGCTATTTGCGCTGGGAGCTGCTCCCTCCACTGCTGTCTGGAAATTTCTCCTCTGCTGCTCTCCCCCTCGCCCCTGCCCTCTCCAGGCCAGAGCCCCTGCCTGCCTCCTGACACCCTTTGCACAGGGCCCCTCCGGACACTTGTGTCCCCCAGACCCAGAAGCCTGGGGGGCCGACCGTCCTCCCCCAATCCAGCCACTTTGCTTGCCGTTCCCCCATCCGAGTCCTGCCACGGAGCCCTTGGCCTCCAGCCCGTCCCTCCCTGGCCCCCAAACCTTGACCGTGGCCAGCCAGGAAGGGAGATCTGTGGTGGGGGTGGGCAGCCGGGGGTCTCCAGGGCAAGAGCGCTCCGCAGTCCCAGCCGTCCCCCGTGGGACCCCCACCCACCCTCCCCGCCCTGCGGGCCTCACACAGCCATGTTCCCTCTGCACCTGCCACCCAGGGTCAGCACGGTCACTGGGCAGTGCCGGGGGCAGACAGACGGACACTTGACCAGGTGACTCGGGGCTGCTGTGAGGAGGCACATGGGACCGCAGGGCAGAGGCAGGGAGAGCAGTCACCGGCTCACACCAGTGGTCACTCCCCCGCCCAGCAGGCTGGCACGGGCTGGGGGCAGGATAAGGTTGAGGTGCCCTGAGCACTGCCCGGGACACCCGGCCTCTCCACCCCCCCCAACCCCCAGCATCTCGGGAGCCCAGCCTCCACGGAGGGAACAGGCTGGGGGCAGAGGGAGTGACAGGTGTCAGTGCAGGACCACCCACTGCCTCGGCCCTCACAGCTGGCTGGTCTGCATGAGCCCGTTGGCCTCGGAGGTGCGCCCGGGCAGCGTGGCCTCCTGGAGCCGGCCGCCCTTGTCGGGCTGTGGCTCTGTGGCCTCTGCGTCCTCGGCCCCGTAGCCCTTGCGGAGGCACAGAACCTTCCGGAAGCTCTGGCGGAAGTTGTCTGAGAGGAAGCCGTAGAGCACGGGGTTGGCGCAGCTGTTGGCATAGGACAGGATGACCACAAAGAAGTAGGCGCCGGCGGAGGCGGGCTCCTCGGGCAGGACGAAGGCCAGGTTGACGATGTTGATGATGAAGAAAGGCAGCCAGCAGCCCACAAACACCGCGACCACCACCACCACCATGCGGGTCACCTTGCGCTCCGAGCGCCGCCGCGTGGCGCCCACGCGCACGCCCGACGCCTTCACCTTGACCACGATGAGCAGGTAACAGAGGCAGATGACCAGCAGCGGCCCGAAGAAGCCCAGCACAGACGTGTAGATGATGAACACGGCGCCCCACAGCCCCACGGGCTCGGGCCAGCTGAGGTTGCAGGTGTCCCAGCCCTCCTGGATGTCCGCGAAGACCACCAGGGGCAGTGACATGAGCAGCGAGAAGGCCCAGACGGCCGCGCTGGCCAGCTTGGCCACGCGGGGGCGGCGCCAGCGGGCGGAGCGGAGGGGGTGCACGACAGCCAGGTAGCGGTCCACGCTCATGACGGTCAGGCAGAAGATGCTGGTGAACTGGTTGATGCCGTCCAGCGTCATGACCAGGCGGCACAGGACGGGGCCGAAGGGCCAGTAGGACACGGCGTTCTGGGTGGCCAGGAAGGGCAGCCCCAGCAGGAGCAGCACGTCGGCCACGGCCAGGTTGAGGATGTAGATGTTGGTGACTGTCTTCATCTTGGCGTGGCGCAGCACCACGTAGATGACCAGGGCGTTGCCACCCAGCCCCACCACGCACACCAGCAGGTACAGCACGGGCACCACCACGGCGCGGGCCCCCGGCGAGGGCGCCAGCCCCCCCAGCGTCCCGTTCTGGCCGCCGGCGCCGGGGGCCGCCACCGAGGCGTTCCAGCCGGCCGGCGTGGGCGCCAGGAACAGAGGCTCCATCGCGGCCACCGCGGGCCAGGCGCGTCCTATCTGGAAAGACAAGGGAGGACGCGGAGCGATTACCTGGCCGGGTGTTTCCTCCCCCGGGCCCCGCCCGCACAGGAGGCACAGGGTCACCCCTCGGCGGGTAAACACTGTTACTCTCGTCCAGCCCGGCCGGGAGTCACATTAAGCAAATTGTTTGGAAAACAAGCCCAGAGAGGAAGAAGCAGGGGGACGGCACTGTGTCATCTGTTGACAGCTCGATGGCTTCCAGAGACCTGACCATCCCCATGCCCCCCACTGCCCTGGGCGCCCCCTTCCCCCGGCCTCTGCCCTCCTCCAGTTGGCTAGGGCCTCCCGGCATCACTGCCGCCATCCCGCCAGCAAGGACTGAGGATGGCGCCGGACGGGTGGCAAAGGACAGGGCAGTGATGGGGAGATTGGGCCGGCGGCCGGCAGGCCAAGCCCCTCACACCCGGCCGATGCCGGCTGGAAGTGTGTGTCGAGCCCTGCTTTCCTGGGTGACCCCAAAGCCGGGCTCCAGGTGACCTTCTGGAACTATCAGGTGGGTGCCAGGCCTTCCATGCGGCCGAGGAGTCAGACCTCAGTCTGCAGAGGCCCCGCCAGCATGCACCAGGCTCTCGGGACCACCGCCTCCTCGGAGTGCCCCCAGAGCCCGCAGACCGGCCGGAGGACCTGGTGCCCTGGCCCTCAGAGCTGCCGCCGGGCAGCGTGTCCCTGGGCCGAGGAGACAAAGCGGGAGACAGCTTTGGGGCGCAGTGGTCACAGCTGTGAGGGACACGCTCTGGGCAGGCACTCTGGGGCCGGCCCATCACCTCCACAGCCACGGCGGAGGGCGTGTAGCAGGAGCAGGTAGATGAGGTCCACACGTGGCGTAAACCAGGGAGCACACAGGGCCCAGGCCAGGAGGAAACGCTCGAGTGTGAGCGGGGGCCGGCCCCTGGGAGAGGGGGTGTGCAGGGGCAAGGCTCTGGGTTTCGTGGAGGAAGAGCAGAGGCAAAGAAGGGAAAATGTCAACATCTTCGGTTCAAGGTCATGGACACACATGTGTCCTTATATATGTCTGCATGCTTGAGAAAGTTCATAAAAACCAAGCTGCTCAGGAGAAAATAACCATCTCCATTGATAGCAAGGAGAGAAAGAGGGCACGGACGGCTGCTGCCTTGGTGCGCAGGGGGCGGGGGCCTGAGCGCCTCAGGGGACCCAGCCAGGGGACCGACAGGGGCCCTGGAGACCCAGCCAGGGCCACTCAGGCCCAGAGCCCCCCGAGCCCTGCCCAGATGGCCCGCAGGGCCCCCGTTTCCCCAGCGCGGAGGACACCCCCAGCGGCAGCCATCCTGGACTCTGGCAGACAGAGGGGGCTCGTCGGGGGGTGTCGGGAACAAAGAACAAAGGCGATGTCAGAAAGAAACCCTTGGGTCTCCAGGGGCTGAGCTTACGGACACTGGGAAATGCGGCCCTGAAAACCAGCAACGGGGAGGTGGGGCAGTGGATCCGTTTCAGATGAAATAAAAATAATAGGAATGGACAAGCATGTCCAAGATCTGTTGAAACAAACACGTCCAGGATCCTCAATAAGACATGAGTAAAAATATTATGAAACCAATTTGGCTCTTGTCTAAGAAGTAAAATGAACAAGTGTATATTTTTGAAAATTCACAACTCTTGGGTGTGAAAAATCATTTGGACTTAAAAAAAAATCCATAAAAGTCAGAATCAACTCGGGTCTGGACACAGCTGAAGAGAGAATCGGAGAAGGGGAGAGGGGCTGAGGGCCCTGGGAGGGTGGTGGGCGGACGAGGGCACCGGCAGCGGCGGGCACAGACCCGCCCCCGCGCGGAGGATGGATGAGCTCGCATCAGCGTCTGCCTGCAGAGCCCCCTGGATGAGGAGAAACCCGCCGGTGGGCAGCCGGGAGACGGCGGATCCCAGCCCGAGAACTCGCATCAGGACCAATGCGGCCAGTGGTGTCAGGACACAGGACCCCGGGGAGAACCCTGCCACCCTGGGTCCCCTCCGGGTCGAGGCCCGCCAGGTGGGGGAAGAGACACTTTGGTGCTGGGCTGGATTTGTTGGGCTGGTGCGGAGGGCCCCTGGCGGCTACGTGGTGACCTGACGTGAGCTGAGGGACAGTAACTGGAAAATGAGGCGAGGCTCGGCCTCTGGGGACCACCGAATCTCCAGACAAAGCCGGGGGTCCCTGGCTGGAAGGGGCGGTCCTGGGTTGGGGGGCCCTCCCTCCCCGGGTGCCCAGCTGGGAGGAGGGCCTTCCCGGGGACACTCAGGCTGAGATGGGTCGCTGCTCTCTGTGCCCCAGGCCACTGCTCACGTTCTGGGAAAAAATACTGAAGAAGGGGCTTTCGGCTCCTTTTCCTGCGTGGGACCCCAGGGTCCTGGGAGGGGAAAAGCCGCCGCCCCCCCCCCCAGGTGTTCAGCTCCCCCACGGAGGGAGGGGCGACTGTCAGTTCAGATGCGGCCCCGGCGTGGTGTAGCTGAGTGTGAGCTCAGGCCCGAATCCGATAAGCCCGTGTCTCCCCCAGGCTGCTCAGGGTCCTCTGACACTGCCCAGGAGCTCCACCCCCCCAGACACCCCAATTCCTCAGATCACGGAGCCACAAAGAACGAAACTAGGCCGCTATGGTGGCGCCTGCCTCTGGGAACATGATTCTAACAGGAGCCATTATTCAGAAGTGGCAATCTTCTTAGTCACAGAAATTACACTTGTGGAAAATTGTCCCTGGGGCCCTTTTTCCTGTGGTTGGGGATTTAGTGGGGGGGGGGTGTGTGGAATCAGCCACGGGCCCACGCTGGGGCTCTCTGACCCAGAGCCCCCCACCGCTGATGTGGCCCAGGGAACAGGTCCCCTGCCATCCCTCCTGTCCGCCTGGTCTACCCCACACCCTGGCCCAGGGACCCTGGGGGAGTCGCATCACCTCTCCGAGCCCCTGGCAAATGGAAAGTCCCTGAGCACATGAAATAAACTCGGATACGCAAGATGCAGTGTGCAGTGCCTAGCACACAGTGGGCGCTAAATAATTGCTCCCCCTCGCCTGCCCCAAACAGCCCGGCATCTTCTCCCCAATGTCAGGAAAGGTGCCTGCGCTGGGCTCCAAGGAGAAGGGGGCTGGAGGCTTCCCGGGGACTTGGGGATGGGGACAGGCCCTCAGTGCCCAGCGCTTGCCAGCCCTCCCATGCCGACCCCACATGAGGTCGGCAGGAGAAGGCAGGCCTCCTCTACCCAGGGGCAGCAATAGCTCAGAGCGGCTCAGTGCTCCTGGGGTCCAGGCCTCACCGGCAGCTCCCCCACCAGCGCGGGCCAGCACTAGGAGGACAGGCCCCAGCGCCACATCCTGGCCTGCCTCCCGGAGGGGGGGGCTCCCCCAAACGTGCTGGATCGTCCTCAAGGCAGCTCTGGTCAGACCGGTGTCCCTTCCCCCCAAGGGGAGACTAAGGTGGGTGTGGGCTGGCCTGGCACAGTGAGCGGGAGGCTGGCCAGCGGAGCCCCTTCCTCAGGGTCCCAGCGCCACGTTTCCAAGGCCACCTTCCGCCCCCAGCACACTTTCTGGGAAATCTGGGTCATTTTACCCGGAACCAATGGAGGGTCATTGTCATTGGTGCTGTCAACCACCTTCCGCTTGCTCCCAATCCTCCCCCCGGGGTAGTCCTCCCCCCAGTCCTCCCCCAAGGGCAGTGCTCCCCCCAGGAACCAACCCTCTTCAGCAGGGTGGGGGCAGCCAGAACTGCCTCCAATTTTGGCCACTGGGACTCCTGGCCCCAGCCCTTACTCAGCACCCCAGGTCTGCCTGCAGGCCAGGGACAGTGGGCCAGGCAGGGGGGCAGGTGAGGGACGGGCCTGGACCCCCGATGGGGAGACAGCACACAGGTGAACCTGCAGGCCGTGTGTCCCTTCTGGGGAAGGATCAGCAGGGCTCCAGAGCACTGTTGGCCAAACCCCGCGATGCTGGGACTCGCTTCCCAGCACCCCTAAAAGTTGGGGCGGCTCCTCCTGCCTTCCACAGCTGACTGCCTCCGGCGCCTGCCCTGGGGCCACCTCGACTCCACCTCCACCGCGCGCGCAGGGGCCATGCGCACCTGCCCTCGGACCTGCGGCCCGCTCGCCCAGCCGCTCCCCTCCCTCCGATTCGGCTTCCCACCCTCAGCTCCCCGCCAGTCTCCAAAGGAACCTCCCCAGGGCCGCCCACCCTCCACCAGCCTCCGCGAGCCCGGCTGCGGCGTCCACCGCCGGGAGGTCGGGCCGAGCCTCCCGTCGCTTCTGCCCTGACCCTGGCACAGCGGGGTCGGAGGGTGGCGCGGGTGGGGGAGCGGCGGAGACTGGGGAGTGGACGGGTGGGTAGGGGCGGCCCCCAGGGCGGCGGCGAGGGAGCCCCGGAGGAACACAGGTAAAGCCTGGGGGATAGAGGGCGGCGCAGGCGGGGGACGCGCCAGGACCCGGGACCAGGGCGCGCGGGGCTTCGCGCAGGGTAGTGGGACCCCCCAAAGGATAACAGGGATCCGCGCGGGACCCCGGCGAGGTGCGGGGTGGGGGGCAGGGGCGCGCGGCACTCACCGGGCGGCGGGGAGCCAAGCGCCGGCGCTGCGCTCTCTCCGGGCTCCGCGCTCGGGGCTCGGCTCCGGGCGGGGAGGCGGGGCGAGCGCAGGGGGCGGGGCGGGGCGGGCACTGGCTCCCCCCCCCCCCCCGCCAGCGTCAGGGGCCCCGGCCCCGTCGGGCAGCAGCACGGCGCCGCCCCCACCTCGTTCCCTAGTGTCGGCTCCGCAGCAAAGCCCAGCCTGGGGGTCCCGCCCCCTCCCCCGCAGCGCGCGCCTCCAAGTCTCAGGATCGGCCGCTGGAGGCCTGCGCCCCGCGGAGCGGCCTGGGGTCGTGGAGGGGCGCGCGGCCCAGCGGGCGGCGGCTCGGGGTCTCCGTTCGCTCTGGAGGCTCCCCTCCCCGCGGCCGCGATCGGAGCCGCCCCATCAACACGCGGGTGCCGGGCTCACCCCGGGCTCTGCCGGGGAACCTGCCTTTCTGACAAGCGTCCAGGCGCCGCGCTGCTGCTGGTCGGGCTCAGCGTGTGACGGTCACCGGCAGTGTGGGCGCCGGGCTCTGCTGGGCAAGGGGAGCTGGGTGGGTGTCCGCTCCCCACACCCGGAGCGACCCCAGAGTCCTTACCCTGGACTCGCCGTGGGGGGGGGGGCGGCCACTGACGGGAAGGAGTGAGGTGCCTCCAGGCGGTGGAGACCCGGGTCCTTGTCCTTGACACACCGTGTGCAGCAGGCTACCCTGGACAGAGGGGTCCTTTTCTCCCCCTCCTCCTCTTCCTCCTCCTCCCCTCCCCGGCCGCCTCCTCCTCCCCTCTTCCTCCCCATTCCCCCTACCACCTCCTTCTCCTTCTCCTTCTTCTTTTGAGAGAGACAGAGACAGAAGGCAGGAAAGAGGGAGAGAGTCAGGCTCCACGCCCAGTGCAGAGCCCGCGTGGGGCTGGACCTCAGGACCGTGAGACGATGGCCTGGGCCAAAATCAAGAGTCAGACATGTAACCGGCTGAGCCACCGGGCGCCCCAAGGTCCTTTTCTTCTCTATGCTTCTCTGCGCTGTTTTATTTTGTACGAGAAGCACGGCTTATGTTTTCTTTTAATTTTTATGCTTATTTATTATTGAGACAGAGAGACAGCATGAGCGGGGGAGGGGCAGGGAGAGGGAGACAGAATCCGAAGCAGCTCCAGGCTCCGAGCTGTCAGCACAGAGCCCGACGCGGGGCTCGAACTCACAAACCGCGAGATCGTGACCCGAGCCGAAGTCGGACGCTTCACCGACTGAGCCCCCCAGGCGCCCCGCGTGACTTACGTCTTTAATCGAGGAAAAGCACTTCCAGACCAGGGCGTCCAGCTCGGAAGCAAGTGCCTGTCTCTGTGTAGGCTCCGCGTGGGCTGCGGAGCTGCTCCCTCCCCGGGGCACGTGGTCCCCTGTCCCCAGCCAGACTCAGACCCCTCGTTCAGGAGGTGGCCCGGCCTCCGTCCCCCGCCGCAGGCCGGGTCCCTGGAGTCCTTCAGCTCCCCCAGGGGGCTGCATAGACCTCACCCCCGCGGTTGTAAAGCCGACGCCAGCCAAGGGAAAACGGAGCCTGGGAGAGGAAACCGTTCCCTCCCCGACGGCCCCCAGCGGCCAGCCCGCGGGAGGAGGCACCGCTGCCCGCAAGGAGGCTGCCACCTTCCTCATGTCCTGCAGGAAAGCGTAGCCACAGGAGGTCAGGTGGTCCTGCCTGACGCCTGCCCCGAGGCCGCGGTGCCATGTCCCCCGGGCCGGTGCAGGGCCCGTGGCGGGTGGGGGGATGAGCTAGGGCCGGGCTGTGTGTCCTGCTCGCCCTGCCAGCTGGGAAGGTGGGCCACGCGAGCAAACTCAGCAGATGAGCACAAACCCTCTGGAACTGATGAGGCGGAAGACACGTGGTTCTTGGCATTCCCAGGCCCGGCCTGCGCTGGACGATGCGGATTCGCTCTGCGCAAAACAGACAAGGCCCATGCCCTGAGCTCCAGAGCGGCAAAGAGAGGTATTTAACGGGGGTGCTTTTAAATCATCATAAACGCTGTGTGGAAAAAGCAGGGTGCCGAGGAAGAGACAGCAGTAGGGCCAGAAAGGCTGGGACGGTCTCTATGAGGAGAGATCTGACTGCAGTGAGGTGAGGAACACACTCAGACAGAGGGAACAGCAGATGCAAAGGCCCTGTGGCAGGAGAGAACTTGCACGTTCGTGTGACTGGACACGTGATCAATGGGACCAGTGGTGGGAAAGGGGCTAAAATATTAGGGCCAGGCCACAGCAAGGGGTGTGATCTGACACTGACAGTGACGGAAGGGCGGGTGCTGGGGGTCTGAGCATGGCGGGGACGCCTGGGTTTGCCTCTTGAGGACATAGTCAGGGGCCACTCCAGCCTGAATGGTCAGCTCCGTCCTCCACGTGCACAGACCTCGGGCGTCTCCGGGTCACAGCCCAGGGAGGAGGTGGCAGTGCCCTGGGGTAAGATTACGGCCCCTTGTGGTCATCTCTGAGCCACGTCCTGTGAGCTCCGGCTCGTGGGGCTTGTGCCATCTTGCCCCACGCAGGGCCTATCGTCTGCACATTCCCCGGGCCTCGTTCTGGGCCCTGCCGCTCCGCAGCCCAGGGTCGGGCGCTGGGTGGGCAGAGGAGTCCCAGGCTGGGCCCCGGGCCCCCCGCCCCGAAGCGGCCCCAAGTCACTTCCACGGCCTCTGCCTCTCCACCCTCTCTGGAGAGCCCTGGCTGTGCCTCGCCCAGCCCGCAGCAGCGGCCTCTCTGGGCGGATCCTCTGAGAACCCCTTCAAGCCCCCCAACTCCTTCCCCACCACCCCCACCTGCCCGGCGCCTTCCTTCAGCCTCTTCCTGACGCCCTTGTGGCTCACCCCGCAGCCACGGGCTGCATCCAGCTCGTGCTGGCCAGATCCCAAGCTCAAGAGGCCCCCAAAGTTCTAGGGTTCCCCAGGCAGCTTCCTCCATCTCACTGTGGGAGTCAGCGTCCGGCCCGCAAGGGGGGCCCCGGCCTTGTGGGTGCTTGGTTCAGTTACAGCCCAGCATCAGGCTGGGACCCCTGTGACACCCTCCCCCCAGGGTGGCCTCACCTGGCCGCCGCTGGGGGCTCCGATGGGAAAGGAACGAAGGTGTCCAGAGAGGTGGCCTGTCCACCTTCCCTTCCCGTCGCCCCGTGCTCCTGGCCCGAGTCCCCAGGAGCAGCAAGTGCGGGGACATCTGGGTACACTCTGCAGAGGTCAGGCCAGCACCGAAGAGAAGGGTGAGGATTAGTGGCGGCCAGGAGCCGTGGCAACGGGACAATGGCCCGATGGTCTCCCCAGGGATGGTCCCCAGACCGCTTGAGTGGGGACCCCCGTCCTAGCTGTGAGCTCCGCCGTGGCCTGCGGCCTCCCCTTTCCAGACGCTGAGCCTGCCCCCCCCGGGGACACAAGCGCCCCTCCCGACCGTCCCAGCCACTCCGGCCCCCACCCGCGCCACCCGTGCTCAGGCTCCCGGTGATTATTCAAAAGCCATGGAGGCTGACTCCGGTTCACCTGGAAACACCCTGTCTGTGTCCCCAGGAAAGTCCCCAGGCCGGGGCCGGGCCTGGGGAGGTGGGTGTGAGGCGTCCTCTGTCCTCTGGCCATGCTGGTCCCCCCCACTCCAGCCCCCACTCGCTGGAGGCCACGCTGTGTCCACCACCGAATCTCCATCCTAGCTGTACCCTGCTCGGCACAACCCCATCTCCTTCCCTCCAGGTAATTAGCCTGTCTACTCAAGTGCCCTTCCTCCAGGAAGCCCTCCTGGCTGCGGCACTCTGGTTCTTTGTTGCCCTGCCGCCCGCTGGTCCCAACCCGCATCCCCTCGGTGATGTCTGTCCTGGTTACAGAAGTCGTGAGCGTTGGTGTCTGCTGCCCCCCACCCAGCACACGCCGATGTGGGCTCGCGGGAGGCACTGGGCCTTGTGCAGGGGCCTGAGGTTGGGCCCTTCCTGGCCATGGCCTCAGGCTGCAGTGGGCACTCCGTGGCAATGCACGCTAAATGCAGCTTCCCAGGCCGCCCCGGCCTTCACAATGGGAGGCTTCGCCCCACGGGCGCTAACCGGGCCTCACGCGGTCGTGGGTGTAGAGCGGGGAGCCCGGCCCCCGGCGAAGGGGCCACAGCCTGGCTCAGCTCAGGGGACGGGGAGGGTGAGGCATTGCGGTGACTTGGCCCCCTGCGCCGGGGAGAAGCCCCCGCACCCCCAGGGCATTTCGGGGACCCCACCCGGCCCCACCCCCACCAGACAGCGCTCCCCTCAGGAGGCGGCTGCCCCGCCCGGGCGAGGCCCAGGCCCACCCTGAGCACCCTAGAGTCAAGATGGCCAGAGCCCCTGGCCGGGCTCCCCAGACGCAGGGCAGAGGCGCCAGACACCAGGAGGGGGTGCATCTGCACCCGGCGTGCCCCAGCTCCCAGCACACGGGGTCCCCTCTCCAGCCTGCGGCCCGGAAGCGAGAGGCGGAATTCGCGGGTCTTCATTTGAAAATGAGGAAACTGAGGCACCAAGAGGGCAAGAGGCCTGGCTGCGAGGTAGGCTGGGCCGTCTCCGGCCACCCGCTGCCCCTCGAACGGAGGCCGCCTGCAGGGGTCGGGGGGACAGACTCAGTCTGGGGGCTGGGGTGTCCCAGGTGTGGCTGCTGCAGCCCAGCTGGGACCCTCCTCGCCCTAGGCGACGGGTCCCCAGGTGATGAGCTCCCGGGAGAAGCCTCTCGGGATGACTCGGCAGCCCCACTCCTGCCTGAGCGTCCCCGAAGGCGGGACTGGTTTCCCCACCTCTCCGCCGGCTGCGCCCGGTGGCCGTCGGGCCACGGCTTCCAGGTTGTGGCTCAGCCTGGGCAGGGTGGGGAAGGCAGCTAAGGCCCGTCTCGCGGGAGATGTGGCGGTGCCAGGGCCGCCCGGCCCGTGTGCAGGACACAAGGTCCTGGGGCGGGGCCAGGCCTGGCACTGGCTGTGTGGCATCAGTACAGCTGTCGGCACTGCCTCAGCGGCGGGGTGTGAAGGCGGCCACGACAGGGAGGACGAAGGCAGTGAGCTTCCAAAATCAGCCGCGACCCGAAGTGGGGATCATCATGGCCCCGCTCGCCGACGGCGCCACCGATGCAGCAGGGACTAGCCCAGTGCCTGCCCCCAGTCCGGAGCTGCTGCGGCCCCTGGGGCTTCGGGGACAAACGGGCACAGTGAAGGGAGGTGTTTCTCCTTTTCCGGAGGGCACCAGGGGACTGGGCAGAGCCGGCATCCAGCCCTGCCCGATGGCAGAGGCCGCAGCCTCCCGTGCGGAGGGGCCGAGGGGCTGCAGCGTGGACGACCAGGCGACAAGGAGAGGGATGGACGGCACATTTGGGGAAGAGGCCCAGCGGCGACATGGCTCCAGAACTCTCCACGCGGCCCGGCGGAGCGGCGGCTCTCCCTCCCCCTGCGTAGGGCAGCCTGCCTTGGAGTCTGGGGGGGTCTCAAGGCCCCGAGCGGGCTGGTGGGTTTGGGCTGGGGTCCACCACCACCACCCTGAGCCCCCGGGGAGCAGGGACAGGAAATGGCCAAAGGAGAGGGCCAGAGGGCACGGTCAGGCGCGGGCAGCAGCGGTCGGCAGGGGCTGGGGACGACCTTCAGCCACGAATGATGAGAGCCCAGACGGCGTACACCTGTCCCCCACGAACAACCGCGACAGGTGCGGGTCAGAGCAGGGGTGCGCGCCCGGCCCCGCGGGCACCGTAGGCGAGCCAGGCGATGTCGCTCGCCGACCAGGGAAACGCTCTTGTGGCCGCGTTTTCGAGTGCTCTTACCTTCTCCCCCCTCGGCAACATCAGTGGCCACACGAAAACACACGGCCGGACGGCAGCTCTGGCTGGAGCCCAGCAGGTGTGTCAGCCCCGCGTCTGGGACAGCCAGCGTGGACGTCTGGAGTGGGGACGACCTGTCCCTTCTCCGCGAGGGGTTTGGACCGCAGTTCGTCTCTGTCCCCGCTCAGAGCCCCTTGGGCGAGAAGCGGGAGCCGCGCCTCCCCCGACAGTGGGCGCCTACCCTGTTCGGTCCCTACCCTGCCCTTGAGGACACGCGCAGAGCCGCCCGGAGGGGCCCCAGGGAGGGCAAGGGCTGGAGGGGACGGGATGCCCGGACGGAGCCCTGAGGGCGAGGCCCCTAGAGACACCTCCGGGGCAGCCAGGAGCCACCCCTCGGCTTTTTTGAAAATGGTGTACGTTAATATGGACTTTATATTTTAGGGCAGTTGTACGGTTACAGAAAACGAGCAGACAGTCGAGTGTTCCGTGGACTCTCGTCTCGCGTTTTTGTGATACATTCGTTACAACCGAGGTTACAATGATAATATTGACACGTTATTATTAACTGACACCCATTTTTGGTGTCGGACGCGCTGGGTTTGGACGATGACACGGGGTCCTACAGAGTCGTGTCACTGTCCTAAAAATTCTCTGTCTCTTCATCCTCTCCCCTCCCCCCAGCCCCAGATAACTGCCTTTTTTTTTTTTTTCAGTAGAGTTTTGCCTTGTCTCCAATGTCGTGTAGTTGGACCTTGACATTGCAGCCTTTTCTCACCGGCGTCTTCCTCGTGGTAACATGCATTTTGAGCTTCTCCACGTCTTGCCAGGCTTGATAGCACATTTCTTTTTCGCGCTGAATCCTGTTTCACCGCGAGGATGGTCCACAGCTCACTTATGCAGCACCTGCTGAAGGCCAGCTGGTTGCTCCCAGACCCCTAAGGGTGGGCAGTGCTCGAACCATGCCCTCCCTGCCCGGCTGGCCCATGCCTGCTAGGGGTCCACCGCTCAGAGCTAGAAGGTCTCCAGACTGTCCTGGGCCCGTCTCACCCTTACCCAGCCCTGGCACGGACGGGCATACGCCAAGGTCTCAGCGAGTGCTGAATGGCCACAGGGGTCTTGCCCAAAGATGGTTAGTCCCGGAACCCAGACGGCAAATATGTCAACGCTCTGGCTGGTAGAGCCCTGCCACCCCCTCCAGGAAGCCCTCCTTCTCAGAGTTCTGTGGCTGCTGTTAAAGGTTCCCCCGAAATTCATGTCCACTCAGAACCTCAGAACGTGACCTCATTAGTAAATAGGGTCTCTGCATATGTAATTAGTGACAGATTTGGAGATGAGGCCATGCTGGGTTATAAGCGCCCTGGGTCCAACGACACAAGTATCCTTATAAGAGAAGCCACATGAAAACGGAGGCAGAGACTGGAGGGACGCGGCCACAAGCCCAGCATCGTCTTGAGCCCCAGGAGCTGGAAGGCGCAGGAGGGAGCCTCCCCTCGGGTGAGGGGCGTGGCCCGCCCCGCCGGATCCCTGACTTGGGGTCTCCGGACTATGAGTAGCTGGATTGCTGTCGCGTGAGCCAGCAGTTTGCGATACCGTGATAAGGTGGCCCCAGGACAGGAAGACAGGCTCGCTCCTTGCAGGATTCCTCCCGCCTCTCTGCCCAATGGCCCTGGCACTCCTCATCCGGGCTGATCCCCTGCACCTTCCCTGGACTCTGGTTTCCCTGCTGCCAACTCGCTGGTGGCCCGTCCTGACGGCCTGCCTGGTCCCCGTGGCCGCAGCTCCCAGGGAGAAGGAAGGGCTGCCGGCCGAGGGGCGCTGCCTCACCCTGTCTCCACACCCCTGGCACAGACACTGTGGCCTCAGGACATTTTCAGTTTCCACAATCCCTGTGTTTTGATGTTGACACATTCGAGGCCCATGTAAGTCACCTGATGCCCCACTCAGAGACAAATCAAAAAAGGAACACATTTTCTTTGGCTTGTGCACATCGGTCAACTTTTACATCAATAAAAAAGCCCATTTTGCTCACCCGATGCCCACAGAACACTATCTTTTCTAATATGTCAGAATTCAGTGACTCATCAACTTCTTTCATCCCATTTACATCTCAGAGTCAAATGGCATCTGGACACAGATGCCTCATTAGAGAAAAAGTCATCGGTAAGTCGGCAGGAACGCAGAGCTGAGCACTGTCTGCCGCGGTGACAGAGCCCCGGGCCTGCCGACTCCAGCCAGTGACCCGTGGGCATCGACGCCCTCGGCTCCCTCGGCCTGGCGGCCCGTCTCCCGCACTGGAGTGGCTGCGGGCTCCCAAACGCCTGGTCCGTGGGGCGGGGCCGGGCCGGGAGCTGAAGGAGAGGACGCGCTCCTCCGTGTCCCAGCAGCAGAGGCGTGGGGCCAGGCCGTCTGCACCCCGCTAAGTGGGGGGCCCTGAGCTCCAGCCCATGGCTGCCCTTTGAGAACACAGGCCCAGCACAAAACTGCTCATTTTTTCCCAAGAGAAAAGCTTTTTACGTGCATTGCCTGGCTCACACGCGTTGTCAGCCTAATGACGAATATCCGAGGCATGGACCAAGTACGGCCGCCCGGAGCCTCCCCGTGCCCTGGGGCCTCGGCCTGCCCTGGCAGCTGCCCTGACCCCAGGGCGCCAGCCACTGCTCCTCCGGGCCAGCTGGCCCCCCCGGGCATGCTGGCCCTCCCGGACAGGCTGGCCTGATGATCTGGGCCAGTGGGCGTATCTCTGTGGGCAACACGTACGTGCCCAGCAGCCTGGTCTCAGGGAGGCCCTCAGTGGGTGCAGCTGGGGGCCTGGCTCGGCCCTGACCAGGACAGCAGCCAGCGCCAAGCCCCCGCTTCCATCTGCAACGTGGAAATAACAGAACGAGAACCATTCTGTGCTTTCTGTGAGAGCTTTCTGTGTCCACTTGGCAAGGCTCTAGTTCCTGGGTCCTCAATCGCACACTAGCACAGGTGTCGCTGGGAAGGTGTTTGTGATTGTGGCTGACGTCTGCAGTCAGGTGGCCTCAAGTGGAGCAGAAGACCCCCCACCCCCGTGCCTCGGGCACCTCAGGTGGATTCAAGCAGAGGAGACGAGCCTCCTGCTGTGGGTGGGTCTCATCCAAGTGGTTGGAGGCCTTAAGAGGAAACAGGTTTCCAGGAGAAGGAATTTCCCCCCCAAGAAAGAAAGCTCTGCGTTGAGTTCCATCCCACGGGGTTGCTGACCTCAGGGTTCACATTGTAGAGGCTGTGACCGTGTCCCTCAGCCCCCACCTCCAGACCCCATGACGGGTGGCCCGGGCCGGGAGCCTGGACGGGATGGGCAGCGGGAGAGCGCCGGGCCGACGGGAGCGGGCTCCCTGCCGCTGCGAACCCGCTCTGTGCCCGGCCAGCTCCACGCCCTGTGGCTGCCGCCTCTCAAAGAGTGACCAATGTGTGGCCTAATTCAGTAGGAGCCCAGGTGGTGACCAGAGGCCCCAGCTGCCTGGTGATGCCCCTGGTGGCCAGAGGGGGTGGGGGCATCGGCTGGGTGGGCCCCCAGAGCTTCACCACGTGACACAGCAGGACGGGGCTGGTGCCGGCTCCCCCCGTGCTGGACGCTCCCCCCGCAGGTCTGTGTCCAGCGCTCCCTCTTCCCCCAGGGCCCACCCTGACCCAGGACGACCCCAGTTCACCTGGGCAGCATCTGCAAAGGCCTCACATGCTCTCAGTTACAGGGGAGAGGGCTTAGATGGATCCTTGGGGGACATAGTCAACGCCCCCCACCAGCTCCTGATGACCAGAGCCTCTGGCTGCAGGGACCTCAGGGCTGGGCTGTCCCTCGGCAAGTCCTTCCCTGGGGCTCAGAACCGCTCCCTGCACCTGCCTCCTCAGGCAAGTGCTTGGGGTGGGGGGACCTAGCCCATCCCCCCATGGAGGTGCCCACCCACCTCCACCTGCCAGGCTGCTGGACTCTCTGGGGAATTGCTCAGAGGGTGTCCCCAAGAGGAGGGGGCACCCTGAGATGTCCTCACTCCGAACCGTGAGACCAGCTCTGTTATCCACACAGCAAGAGCCAAGCCCTGGGCTGGAGGTGGAGTGACCGGGTGTCGACTCCTGGCCGCAGCAGGGCACTGGGAGGGCTCCTCTGGGTGGCTGGGCAGCCTCCCTAGAGACTGACAGGCAATCCGTTAGCTCTGTGAACTTCTCAGTGGCTTCCTGGAGGAGGGATTAAGGAGCCACACTCTCTAACTTCATTAGGGGCGGCTAGACCAGAGGTGGCCTGAGCTCCGAGTCTGGCTGCCCAGTGGCCTCCGTGCAGGGTAGGGCCAAGGACAGAGGCGGCACTGCACACCCTTCTGCCCTGGCTTTGGAGCCCTCCCCCCATCTCGGTCACTCAGGCTGCAGAGGGGGTCTTGTCCATTCACAAGTGGCCACCAGAGTCACCAGAAGCATCATTTACTCTGAGCTCAGAGCTGCAGGCTCTATTTTACGTCCATTATCCTGTTTGCTCCTTTTGACACCCACGCGGGAGGTGCTTGCGCTCACCGTGGTTGAGGAGATGGGGCCTTGAAGACACGCAGACCTTGCCCACGGCCTGCCTCGCTGGGGGCTGGGCGTCCGGGCACCACCAGCAGCTCAGCGAGCAGGGACTGGGGGTGTAGCGTCTGTCCCAGGACGCGGAGACTGCCCGGGCTCTGACAAAGGCAGATGTGGACACTCTACAGAGACGTGTCCATCCCAGAAATGATCCCCGATGAAGGCGACCTCACACCATAGGGGCACTTGAACAACTAGAAATAATAATAGCAGAACAATCAAAAGAGCTCCTACGACAAACATAAAATGATCACCGAGCTCAAAGCGGAAATAACACCCACTAAAATAGCAAGAAAAAGACCCGGCCGCTGTGAAGAGCCGTCAGGTAGGCCCTTTAGCGTGAGAAGTGCGGCTGCTGGTTACCCGGCAGCTGAGCTGGGCGGGGGGGTCACCCGAGGAAGGGACTTGAGAGCCCGGCCTGAGGGAGTCACCCGGACGACACCCCCCCAACAGCAGGTGGGAGCTTTCCTGCCGCAGACAGCGGTCAAGGCCCAGCAGAACAGAATAGCAATGAGCGGAGACTGGACCCAAACGGGACAGTGAGGGCGTCAGGAAGTACGTGAGGGGGTCCCGACACCGCCATGCCGAGTGCTCACGTCTGTGACCATTAGGGTGGGGGTGTAGAGCCCCAGCTCAGCACGGGCCCCCCACAGCTCAGGGCCCCCAGAATGCCCAGGGCACCCTGGTGGATGTGGGTGGGCGGCCAGGGTTTCTGCCTGGAGGAGTAGCCTGCAGCCAGAGGGGGCTCCCAGGCAGGTCTGTGAGCTACACCCTCCCCGGGGCATCCAGGGCCCGCAGCCGGGCGCAGCCTCGACCCCTTCACACGCCGGAGGGGGAGGCCCCGTGTCCACAGGAAATGTTCAGAGCCACCAAAGCCCTCCCAGGCCCGGCCTGTGCTTCCATCGAGCTACATGGTGATAATTGGCCGGAAAGCAAATTAAGGCTTCAAACAAGGACAAATTAGAGGCTCTCACCAGGCTGCGGCTGTGAAGGGGGAGGGGCAGGGCTGACGGCGCTGTGAAGGGGGCGAGGCACAGACCCAAGGGTCAAGCCCCCCCTCCGGAAGCACCCGCCCTGGACCCCCCGCGGTGCACGATGGCCCAGCTCTCCCCTCCCCCCCACACCTCAGTCCTGCCCGACCCCCCGGGACCCCGCCCAGCCGGTGAAGGGACAGCTGTGAAGGCGGAGCGGAAGGCACAGCAACAGGAAACTCAGGACCCGCTCCCCTCCCCTGGGGTTTCGGGGGGCGGCAGAGCCCCCTGACCGCCCTGCTGTCGTCTGGGGGGGTCAGAGCCGGGGGTCTGATGCCCGCACCGCCGGGTCCCCGGGCAGCGGCTGCCGGGTGGCTGTGCCCGCGCCTCTCCCGGGGCGGCATCCCATCTCGCCCCTGCCAGGCCCTGACCCGGAGGGACCCCTGGAGACCCCGCACGCCCCCCGCCCCGCCAGTCAGAGGAGGCCCGGCCTCGGCCGGCCTCTGCCACCACCTGCTGGTCACTGCGGGAGGCGGCCCTGCGGGGCGCGGAGGAGGCGGGCCTCCGCCCGCGGGCGAGGGTGGGAAGGACGAGCTCCGGGGCCCCGCCCCCGGTCCCGCCCCCGGCCCCGCCCCGAACACGACCTCCGGTCCCGCCCACGGCCCCGCCCACAGCCTGGCAATGGGCCCTGAGCTCCTGTGTGGCCTCGGCTGCTCGCTCGGCCTCTCTGAGCCGCAGTGTCCTCCGCGACGTCGGGTCGTAATTACTGGCCTCAGCTTCCAGGAGAGCGCGCCCCCGTTCCGCCGGTCCGCCCAAGCCCGTCCCTCCGCGGGCCGCTGGAAGCCTGTGCTGCGGTGCCTGCGGACCCCTCCGTTGGAAGGTCCCTCTACTGTGCCCCCCAACACCTCCCCCTGCCCCACGGCCCTCACTGGGCAAGCCCTTCTCGTGGGTACCAGTGCCATGAGCATTAGGGGCCCTAAGTGTGGGTGGCAGAGACACCCCGGGGAGGGGCGGGGCCAGGGGACTCTCTCAAGCTGGGCTCCTCTGCCCGCTCCCTGGGGACCTGCCTGCAGGTGTGTGACCATGGTCCACAGCCAGGCCCCAGCCCCTCCGGGAGGTGCGCACCATTTCTGGAAGGGGCACAGCTGGGCCTGTCGCCTGGGGGGCTGGGTGGGCCCACCTGACCACGGGACAAGGGCTGTTAACACCTGGCAAGCTACCCAAGGCCTAAGCCCATTCCCTTCCCAGGCTTGCTTTCTGGCACTGAGACCCTTTTCTGGGGCCAGATTTGGGGACCCCCACCAGAGGCAGCCTCCCCTTTGTCCCCTCCACCACTTCAGCCTCCCCAGACCTGTCCCCACCAAACACCTGCCCTGGCCTGCCTGGGACTTGATAACAACCATGAGGGTCCCTGAGGGAGAGTACGGGATCCCTTCAGATTCTGTGCTCTCGGTGGACCCCAGCTCAGGGCTGCCTCGCCCAGGCCGGGGCTCCCCAGGGCCCCCGGCAGCGAATCACTCAGAACAAAGCAGGCACTTGCCACCGGGGGGCGCCAGCAGTTCACAAACGCTCCCGTCACAAACCAGGGCTGCCACCTGGTCGGACCGGGGAGGGGGTGTCCTCCCTACTTCCTGGTTAGGGTCGCCCACGTCATCGGGACTGAGGACCTGGCTTTCAGGCCGAGGCCCGGGGTCACTGCCCTCCCCGGCCCTGCACTGGGGGGCGTGGAGGTGAGCCGCCCCAGCCCCGTCCGCCCTCTGCTGGCTTTGCTGCCCGGGCCAGCGGCCAGCCTGGCCGCCCCACACCCTCCAGCAGCTGGCTGGCGACCCTCCCGGTGGCTGGTGGGCTCAGCCCAGCCGGGCCGGCCACACCTGCCACAGCAGCTGGTCCAAAATCCCCAGATCCCCCGACCGGCCGCCCGGCCCCATTCGGCCCGGCCAGGGAGTCCTCCGCCCTGAGTGTCAGCCTGCCCCTCACTGACCCGGCTGTCAGGGACCGCGGCCGGCAGGCGGGGGGGGGGGGGGACAGCGCTCCAGCGTCCCGAGACCCCAGCCCGTGGGGGGTGGGAGGCCCCCACCGCTGGAGCGAATCCGGAGGCTCCACGGACTCACTTCTCAGCGGACAGAGTAACAGAGACCCTCACGCAAGAGTCTGGCTGTGCCGGGCCTGAGGGAGGGGGGTGTGGGGCGGCGACTCTTTGTAGTCAGGGGGTCACCGGGGAGGCTGTGGCCCGTGGTCTTGATGGGGACCCCAAAACTCAGGCTGCAGGAAGCAAGGCAGGAGTATGTTTATGAGGCTGCACGGCCAGCGCCTGACCACGCTGATGCTCGCGGTCACTGTGGGCGTTTGCTAACACCGCGGCACGCCGGCCCAGGGGCCCTCGGTGACCACGCTGTGCCACACAGGGCGGCCTCCTCCTGGACCCCTGGGCGCCGATAATAGCCGTGAGCACCCCGCACTTTGCCCAGGCATCCCCTCCCTACAGGGACCCTCACTGAGGCCCCCTAGCCTCTGCCTCGCCCCCCAGACCCGCCCCACCTCTGCTCGGCCCCGGGGCACTGGTCGGCACAGGTCAGCCTCGGGAAGGGGGTTGCGGCCGCCCAGGGGAGGGGGGTTGCCGGCACTGGGGGAGGGGTCGGCCATGGTCGCTGAGCAGGGATGCAGGCCTGGAAGAGGGAAGGCCTGGCATGGTCACAAGTAACCAGTCCCCAGGAGGCGGCCTGAAGCCCTGGGGGCGCTGCCCCAGGAGCTACCCATCAGGGGAGTGCTGGTGTCCCACCTGGGGCATGGCAGGGGGCCTGGTCAGGGCTCAGCCCTTCGTTCTCCCCGTGCAGGCCTCCCCCTGCACCCCTCCCTCCTTCCCTCCTCACCCCCTCAGCCCTCGTCCCCGAGCATCTGCAGCCACTGTAACTGATCCCCCAGGCAGGGCGGCCGGGCTCTGGGCCCCCCTGGCCCTCTCGTCTCCGGCCCAGCTGTTGCTGGGGAGGCCGTGTCTGTCCCGGGGGCCAACAGCTGCAGGCCCGGAAGCCCCCGCCTCCCCTGGAGCAGGTGTGCCCTCCGTGGCCCGGTCCGGTCTGCCAAGGGCCAGCCCCAGGGGTACAGGGGCCCCTCGTCCTCATCTGCTCGGCCTTGGGGGTCCCAGGCTGGGATGGGTTGGGGGTCCTCGGGCCTGCGTCAGCAAGGCCGGCCGAGCACTCGCTACAGACAGAGCCGGACCCCTGCCACCAGCCATACCACCCAGCCCCTGGAGGCCAGTGGTGCAAACCCAGACGGAGCGCCCTGTTCAAGGCACCTTCCACTCCGTTTTCGGCACGGCAGGAGGGGTCCCTACGCTGCCAGGCCACCTGTGAACGTTTCCCGAGGCGTGCCCCCCGGCTCGGTGCCACCCCTCTGATGGGCGCTGGACTGTGAGAGAATGAACTCCTGTTGTCTTCGAGGCCCCCCGCTTGTGGGACTGGGCAGCTGGCCCCAGGACGCCAGCACGCCCCCCTCCATCCCTGGACGCAGCAGGAAACTGCCGCGTGGCTTCCCGGCCCTCGGTGCCCGCTGCCCAGGAGGAGCCAATGGGGTGCCCTCGGTGCCTGGTGCCCAGCAGGCCCATCTCCCAGCTGTCCACCGGCCCTGTGTCCCCCCGACAGCAGCCTCGTCCCTGACCCCCACGAGGGCTGAGGCAGCTCAGCCGCCCCTGCGGTGCCCGCGCGTGGGCAGCGTCACCGGGCAGGGCTGGTGCTTCCCTGAAGGGCTGTGCACTGAGCTCAAACCCTCACCGTTCGGGAGTGCTTGTCCTGGGGCAGCCCCTCCACAGACGCCCTGGGCTCCAAGGTCAGAGACCCCCTTGCCTGTCCTCCAGGCAAGCCTGCCGGGGCCACCAGCAGACGTCTGCCTGGAGAGACGTGTTTCCTTCCACTGAGCCCACGTCTCCCTCCCGGGGCGTCGGTTCTGAGTGGGAGGGAGTAAACCCTCATGCCGGCCAAGCCCGGGGCTGGCGGCCCTCAGGGATGTGGGGCTCGGGCAGGGGCGCTGGGGACCCGGAGAGAAGGCTCTGTGGGGACACGGCGGGCAGGGGAGCGGCTGACAGGGAGCTGCCCCGACACCACCGATACCCAGCTCCCCACCCCACGGCCCCCTGGCAGCGCTGACCTTCGGGAACAGAGGGGCTCTCTGGGGAGCAGGCAGGTGGCTCCGGGGGTGCCTTCCAGGAGCAGGGACGGCAGCTGGGGAGCAAGCTGGATGCAGGGTCAGGGCAGGCGTTCTGGGGAGCAGGCGGGACCCGTTTCTCGTCCCGAGCTGGGCACAGACAGGGGGTCAAGTCAGTGCCGGGGCTCCCAGATCCCCTTGGGCTGCCTGAGGGATGTGCCGCAAAGGTCCTGAGGCTAATTCTGCAAGAGCGCAGGACTCCATCAGTGATGTCCGGCCCGGGGCTGCACGCGGTGGCGTATGGGTGCCGTGTTTGCCGGAAAAACCGGGCCACATCTAAAGATCGCCCCGAACAGCACCCAGCCTGCGGGCGCTCCGGCCTCGGGCCGAGGCTCCAGGCCACTCCTGAGAGGAATTATGTCAACCTCAGGCGCCCAGACCTCAGCGGCACACAGCCGCCTGCTCTCCAGCTGCCTCCCTGGGCTGCCTTGCGCAAGGACGCAGGCGTGGGCATTCCGGCTTCCCCGGCCGGTCCCCTCCTGACCCCGCAGGACAGGACGCCTGGGCCAGACACCCCCGGCAGACGAGGTCCGGCCCCTTCCTAGGTTCAGTCACCGCGTCGCGGCGCCCCTGCCCCGGCACCCAATCCATCAGCCGCCCCTCCAGCCCGAAACAGGTGATTTATCTGGGCTTTGTTTCAAACACACATCTGATGGTTTTATTCGGACGGAGCGGCTCTCCGCAGGGTCTGGATTTCCCATCTCCGGGAGCCCTTCACTTCTGAGACGGGCTGGGGCGGGGGATGTTTATTTTATCACTTTTCCCCGCTCAAGAGTTTAATAATTCAGCAGCAGGTCTGAGGCGGCTCCGCACGGAGCCATTCGTTTCTCCGGATTTCATTCCTTTCCAGACCCCCATGTGTACGCGCCGGCCAGGCGCGTATCATGTTTTCCCGCGAAAGAAGTGGTTTTCGTATTAAGAACTCTGTTCCAGCCAGATCACCCTACCATCCCTTGTCCCGGACGCGGCTGCCCCGACCGGCACCCCTGGCAGGCTGGTCCCCAAAACCCCAGGGGCCCTGGCCGGACACGCGGGCCAGGTGCCTGTGGGCGTCCCGCCTCCCCGAGGGCAGACGTCGGGGCCACCGCTGCGAGCCTCGGCTCTGGCCAGGCCGCCCCCCAGGAGGACGCCAGGGAAGGAGCACCTCATTCAGCACCTACTATGCGTGGCCAACGGCACTTTGCTCACGTCCAAACTGGGTGCTCGCGGCCCTCCCCTCGCAGACAGGGCGCGAGGCTCTGAGGCGCAACACACCTAGCTTGTACCTAGCAAGCTCCGTGGGCTCCCGACACAACACACCGTTCAGACCGTCTGCTCTCACAGGACCATCCGATGGAGACATGACGATTATCCGGTTCCCGGGGCAAGGAAGCCAGGGCCCCGACAGGGCGAGCTCCCAGGAGTGGGAGCGGGGGGCGGGGGTGGGGAGGCCGCCCCCCCCCCAGTCCCCTCCTCCACAGCCCTGCCTAGGGCAGGTAGGGGGGTGGGGACCAGTGGGAGGGCTTCACAGGCGACTTCAGGAAGACCCGCTGACCGAGGGGGCTGGGGGCCACCTGAGGGGCCCGGTCTCCCCCTCCCGTGCGTGGACCACCCTGATGGGGCAGCACGGGCTGCAGGACCATCCCCCTCACGGGCCCCCCACCTGCTGGCCCCCACCTCTGGCTTGTGACCCCTTGGCCAATGTCCACCAAAACTAGATCATAAAGTGGAGGGCAGCAGGGGTCTGTGCGGGAAGGACCCCTTGATTTAAACAACCCTGCACCGACCGTACTCCCCGGGCCCCCCCAGCCCCCACCCCGGACAGAGCCTGGCGGCCCCAGGCCTAGCCTCCCCCCTCTACCTGGGTCCTGGCAGAGTGGACGGCTGGGCTCAGGGGGTGCGGGGCCCGTGGGGGGTGGACAGGGGGCAGCTGAGGGGGGTGGGTGTGGGCCTGCCTCCCAGGCTCTGCCCGCTCTCCCAGCGGCCGGGTTATCGGGGTGACGGGACGCGGCCCCACGGAGACAGCAGCGGCTGCAGCCCGTCTCTGGCCCCCTGACGGCACCAGGCACCGCGCCGCACCGCGGGAGGAGCCCTCGGGGGCTGAGACCAGCCCAGGACCCAGGGCTGCCGGCGGGGTGCCTCCTGACCCCCTGACCCCCGTATCCGGGAAAGAACACAGACCCGAGGAGCCCAGTGCAAGGTGAAATGCTCACCGATGGTTAGGGACCTCAGGGCAGGGCCCTGCGCTGGGGCTGGGCCGAGTGCCCCGGTCCGCAGGCACTGGGCTCCGTGTCCCGTGAGGGCGGCCCCACGGTGGTGGGCTGCTGGCCGAGGGGCTCGGGCACCCATGTCAGCCCCAGGCCGGCTGGGGACGGGCGTGCTCACGCGGCCCCCACCTCGCCCCACCCTCCTCCCCGCGCACGTGTGAGCAGCTGTGGCCCCGGACAGGAGGGGATCCTCCGCTTTGCAAAGGTCCCGGGGGTGCGGGGCTGCCTGCAGCAGCTGGGAGGGGGCAGATGGGGGGGTCCTGGGCTGCTGTCCTGCTCAGGTGGGGGCCAGGCCGCAGGCACCGTTTCTGAAGTGGGAGGCGAGGAGGAGGGTGCTGCAGGCCGCCCTCCGGGGACCCCCCGGACTCAGGGATCGTCCCCCATCCACTGAGAAGAGCTGGGAGGTGAGGCGTCCTGAGGTCGGCGACGATGCGCTCACAGACCTCCCGCAGGGGCCGAGCTGGGGCTCCGGCCAGTGAGCGACTGCCACTGCCCCAGAATAGGCCCCGTAACCCCCTCTCGCCCGGAAACAGCCCCGGGAATCAGTGCCGCCGAGTTACCTCTGCAGCAGCCAAGGGCACAGCCGGGGGGCCGAGGGAAGAAGGGGGGACAGGAGGGGGACCTGTGGGGTCCTGAGCCCAGGGACGGTCGTGGCCCCTTCCCCCAGCTGCCCCTGGAGCTGTCCTGGGGAGCCGTGTGGCTGTGGTCAGGTGTGACCAGGGGAAACTGGACAACCCCCCAGGGGGCAGTGGCCGTGGGGGTCAGACAAGGGAGGCTGAGGGACAAGCACGCCCCTGCTCAGAGCTCCCCCCCTGCAGGCCCAGCTACGTGGCGCCGCACTCAGCCACAGCATCGACCTGCTTAGGACGTGCTCCCCTGAGAAGTGGGGCCCAGTCTCTAGATCCCCAGGGAGGAGGGGCCGCTTGGTGACCCTACGGTGGGTGGGGGAGGGGAATAGAGCCTGCTAGGCCAGAGTAGGTCAGTGATGCTTCTCGGGGCAACACCTGGACAAGGCCACAGGCAGCCCAAGCGATACCTTGGTTCTCCTGGAGGAGGGAAGGGACCGGTGCTCACCTGTCCGGGGCCCGGAGCTCACCCCCAGTGCTCCTGCCTGCCCCTGGCATCTGCTCACCATCCTGGGGTCCTCCGAGGCGAATAACAAGAGCATCAATCTCCCTGACGTGAGTGAAAAGCACACACACGTTTCTGGATCGCGAAGTTGGGGGTGTGGCTTCAGGCACGGCTGGATCCAGGACTCTGCTTTCCTGACGGTTCCTCGGCTCGGTTCAGCTTCTCTGTGCTTTCACCCTCCCAGGGAAGGTGGCCCCCTCCCTCGGGGGCCTGCCCTCTCCTCACGCTGGGCCCACTTCCTGCTCCCGGTGAGAGGTCCTGACTGCCCTGTCTCGGGTGGGCTCTGTGGTCACATGCCTTACCCGTGGTCGGAAGGAGGACCCTGTGATAAACGCCCTTGCCCACCCCACAGAGACCAGGTGGTCAGGGGAGGAGTGGCCTTTGTCCCCTCTGAGGGGACCCCCCTTCTGTGGGGTCTAGGCCTCCAAGAACCTCAGCACGGGAAAGCTCTTTGCCCAGAGAGGGTGCGGGGCTTTCTGTGACTACCCGGGGTGCTCCGCAGGGTCCCAGGACAAGGCACCCCGGGGGTAGCAGCAGCACACTGAGCCTGTAGGCCCTGTGTCCCAGGCGCACCCAGGCCTCCCGGGGGGACACAGCCAGCCCTCCTCAGCTTGGTAACTACCCCTGGAGCAGCACCCAGCAGCCTCTTTGGGGGACCCCTTCCCAACAGAGCATCATCAGGACGCGTCCCGGGTGCAGCAGGGCACTATGTGGGGCGGCTCTAGCGTCCGCAGCGCACCTCCTGGCTGCGGGGACCTGAGGTCTGGGGGCCCGAGGGAAGCCGGAGACAACAACCCAATCTCATCCTGGGTAAGCTCCACCCTCTCCCCAGTAGGGTGCTGGGCCAGGAGCCGCCCGGGGCGGGGGACACAGGGCATGGGTGGGGCCTGCCCGCCCGGCTTCGAGCTGCCCGGCCTGGGCAGCCACCCCACACAACGGGGCTCTGAGCCCGGGGCGGGCTGGGAGGCGCTGCCCGCTGCCCGCCGGCCGCCCGCTCACAAGGGCCCCATTGTGTGGCTGCGGCTGTGGGCAGCAGGTGGCTGCCTGGTCCCGCACGGGGAGGCCCTGCCGCCAGCCGCGCGAGCGGAGGAGGGCACCGCGGGTACTGGCGGGCCGGGCTGGGCCAGGGCACGGCACACACAGAGCCGGGGCTGCGGCATGAAGGCACCTATTCTCCTGACCCCAGCCCCGCCTGCTTGGCCTGGACAGCATGTGGCGAGGCAGCCCTCGCCCCGCCGCGGGCCCCAGGCCAGGGCCCGGCCACACCCGGGACTTGGATGCTGTCACTGTGGCCTGGGCAGTGGCTGGGGCTGGCAACGGTGGGCCGGCTCTGAGCAGAGCAGTCCTGGCAGCTTCCTGGAGGTGGTGAGAGGCGGGAGGGGCAGGAAGTGGGCCCGGCATGAGGAGAGGGAGGGCTCCTGGGAGCCAAGTGCAGCCGAGGGCAGTCCCTGGGCAAGAGCAGGCCTGAGGTTCGCACCCCCACTCGGTCTCTCCGTCTCAGTCTCTCCATCTGCATCAGAATCGCCCCAGGGTGGCTGAGAGCATGACACGAGCCAACCTACAGACAGGCCGGTCCAGGGTCAGAGCCAAACCAGAAAGACCTCCCGTGCCCTGGGGCCCTCCCTGGCCTCCCGCGCTTCTCTGAGATGCCCGCTGCCCGCCTGGCTGCACCAGGGCACCGGGAGGGCCTTGGGCTGCCCCTTGCTTGGCCTCCAGCTCGGCGCCCGGCCCCACTCCGCCCCCAGCCTCTCACGCCCGGCGGTGAGCCGGCGCCTGGCTGCCCCGGGCTGGACCCCAGGCTGGCCTCTCCAGGGAGGGCGCGAGGCTGGGGCGCGGCTCCCCCCTGGCCCGCACCCCCACGCCGGCGGGGAGCACGTGGGGGGCCGACGCCAGCCTCCCTCCCGGCCGCGGCGTTAGGTAAGGGCGGCTGGAGCCGGCCCGACAGTCGGCAGGCCAGCTCCACCACGGCTCTCGGGCCAGGCCGGGGGTCCAGGGTCAGGACGCCCTCCAAAGCCTCCCTGTGCCCGGGCCAGCGGGCAGGCGCCGGCACCCCAGCCCCCCAGGGACCTCACGGCTGGTGTTGGTGCAGTCGTTCCTTGAACGAGAGGTTCGCATGAATGCTGTTTGATGTAAAGGATGCGACAGAAGTGAAAGGCGGGAACAGTCAGCCCCAGCGGCAGGATTTGAGTCAAAATAGCACTTGGCCCTGGGCCTGGGCCCCCTGGGGCTCCAGGCGCATGGACGTTAACTCGCGCCTTTCTGCAGCCCAGCCCTGCCCTGGACACAGAGCCACCTGCCCCTGTGAGCTCTGCACAATGGCCTTGGGAGGCTGAACAAGAATCCAGATGGTCCCGTTTTATAGACGAGAACACCGAGGCCCAGACCTGCCAACGCCTCGGGGCTGCGCTGCAGGGTCTGTGTGGGGTGGCCCGTCCTGGGCTGCGTCCCGCTTCGGCCTCCTTCCGCGGAGGACAGTCCTAGGGTTCCTGTGCTCACTGCGCCCCACGCTGCCCGGTGGGGGGGGGGGCGGCTCCGTGCAGAGCACCTCTTGTCCGCCAGCCGGGAGAGCCGGGCAAACCCCTGGGCTCTAAGGCCAAAACCCTCCTGGTGCCTTTCCCTCCCCAGCACCTCGGCCGGGCCTGCTGCCCAGCTCCGCCTGCCCCTCAGGCTGGGCCGGGCCCAGGAGGCCCCCCTGGGGCTGGCAGTCCGGAGGGGGCTCCGAGCACAGTGCCAGCCTGTTGGGCTGACTGGCGCGCTCAGGGGAGCCAGGGTGTCAGGGAGACATGTTCCAGGCGATTGAGAGGGCTTGGCCGGGCGCGAGACAGCGTGGACGCCGCAGGGCCGTGGGAAGAGCACCTTTATTCACTGGAGCCAGGTGAGGGCGGCCCACCCGGGGCCTGGCCTCGCCGTGGCTCAGCCCAGTGCTCACGCGGCCCTGCGGGCCTCACCTCTGCCAGGCAGCCTTCCTCCCTCCTCGGCCCTGCTCACCAAACCCTGCCTGTCCCACTGGCACCAGCTCAGGGCTGCCTCCTCCAGGAAGCCTGCCTGAGGCCACCCTCGCCTCCCCATAGCAGCTCACAGCAGGTGCTGAGGGTCCAAGAAAAGGAACTAAAGCCTGGAGCCGTGCCATCCGTCTGTCCCCGTCTTGGCCGCGGAGGATTTAGGACAGGGCATCTGTCCGCGATCCCTGTGTCTGGGGCTTCCCGGCACGCGTGCCCCTGTCCCTGAGGTGCTCGGGCCAGAGTGTGCGTGTCTTCCCCGTGCTGGCTGGCAGATGGAGCCCCCGTGCGATGAGTGTGGCCCCCAGGGGACCCTGCTGGGCTCCTGCCTCTGGGGGGCAACGAGAACCCCCCCCCAGGCCTCAACCGCCAGCGCCGGCTCCACCTTTCCCGGCGCCAGCAGGCCGGCCGGGGGCGCGCAGGGAGGGCAAAGAGAGGGCTGGGCGGGGGGATGGGGTGGGGGCTCCCCACCCGCGGTCGCCTGGATGTGGCACAAATCAATTCTCCCCCAATTTCTCCCTGGGCCAATCTGGAGGCGGATCAGACACGGAATCCCACAGCCGGCGGAGCGGAGCCAGGCTTAATGCCGAGCAAGCCCGCTCCCCCGCCGGCCTCCCCCCGCCCGGAGCCCGAATCGCAGCCAGAGCCCAATTACCCGCGCTCCCGTCACGCCCTGCGGCTCCGCAAGGACATGGGGGACAGCCTGATGCCCCCCAGCCCACGGGTGCCCCTCCCCTGCCCGGACCACAGCGCGGCGGCCGGTGGCCCACTGCCCCGTACCCAGGACGGGCAGGAGCGAGACCCCCAGGCAGGGACCTCGCTGTCCCACCGAGCACTGGGCTGGGCCCGCCCCGCAGCGGCCCTGTGGGCAACGGCGCAGAGCTGCCGAGAGCTGCCCCGTGGCCGGCTCCGGGCGGACGGTGGGGGTCCGTGCAGACACTTCGGGGCCCCGTGCTGCGCCCTGGCCGCGTGGCTTGTCTCCTGTTCTCAAAATTCAAACCTCCTTTGCTGGGTAGAGGGTGGGCACCGGGTTTGGCTTCTGAGGGAGAAGTTTAGGTAGACCTGCTCGGGCCGGATGGTAGCATCAGAAAGCTTCTGACTGGGGTGCACACGCGGGGGGGCCGGGGTCCAACTGGGGGGCAGGGCTCAGGTGTTTAAGGCTTCACTGGACAGCAAAGGGGGGCCTGGAGGCGTTGGGAAGGGACAGGCTTCTTGGGGGAGGCTGCGGCAGGGAGCCCCAGACCCAGGTCGGTGGAACCCTGGGGCAGGAGGTCCACCTTTCTCACTCCTGGGGTTCCTGGCTGTGGAGAAGGAGTGCTGGGGTCAATGTCGCCTGGTGAACAGGACGGCTCAGCAACCTTGCTGCGCTCCCAGGTCTTCTGCTGCGCGGGCTCAACGCTTCTCCCTTCCCCCAAACACCCTTCCTGTCTCCCTCCCTCCAGCTGCACAGAGCATGGCAAGGGAGGCCCATCCCTGCCACAGGACCTTTGCCCTTGCTCTTCCCAGAATGCTTCCACCCGAGACTTTTGCACCTGAGGTCTGTCTTATCCACCGAATCAGTCGAAGCAGCCACCTCCTCTGATTTGGTCCCTTTGGGCTGGTATTACGAACTGCCCTACTCCCGGGGGCTAACACAATTATTTCGTACATTCTGGAGGCTGGAAGTCCAAGGTCAGTACCTGGTGAGAACCTGCTTCGCAGCTCATAGACAGCAGAGCCTTCGCCGTGTCCTCTTCACGGGAGGCATCCCTTGTAGAATGTTCACGAGGCTCGTGATTCAATCACCTCTGAGGCCCCACCCGCTAGCACATGACCTCGGGAGCCAGGATTCAACCTGAGACTCTGTCGGGAGCGTGAACGTGCGGTCTGCAGCGTCGTCTGAGGAGCCTCCCGATCACCGCGCGCGCCCACAGCGTGTGGTGCTGTCGGGTCTGCCCCCCGCCCAGCCCGGCTGCCGGCACTTGCAGGCGCTCAGCTGGCGTCGCTGAGCGAGTCGGTGAACAAGTGGATGAGGGTCCCCGGCTGAAAGCGAGAGTCGAGAACCGGCCGTTTGGTTACATGATCTGCCAACATCTGGCGCGCGATTCTCTTCACCGAATTAACCGGCTGTTTTGGAGTCCTGCGTGACCAGGCGGATTCAATTCGTTCCTGCGGGTTGATTCGAGTTGACAGAACAGGACGGACTGCTCAGGAATGGGCCTCGAACGCGGGGCCCTTGGCGTGCTGGCGTCAGCCCCGGGGTCGGTGCGGGGCGTCAGACCCCTACCTCACACCATGCACAAAGCGAAGCTCCAAATGAGGGCCCCTGAGAGAGCAGGAAGGCCCTGAATGCTCCACGAAAGTGAGACAACAGTGTGGTCACACGTGCTGAGGAAGCTCGCGGAAGCCTGATGCCAAGGCCAGAAATCGGTGGGCACGTCACACCCCCCGGGGCGCCGCGCTGCACCTGCCCGGACCAGGCTGACGCCCAGCCGCAGGGGGCGGGCTGAACCTGCCTCCGTCACAAGGCAGCGTCTGGAAAGGGGGGACGCGGTCTTAGCTGGGAAGATGTGGGGCGTGTGGTCCTTGCGGGTCGGCCGTTGGTCAAAACGGGAAAGGGCGGGGGGTTATTAACGGTCCCCGTTTTCCAGGAGCCCGGGGCTCAGGGCAGTGAGTGGCGGGCCGGCCGGGACAGGAGCGCTCTGTCACGCGTGTGGCACGTTCCCGCTGGCCGCAGAGCACGCGGGACTTCCCCGGGAGCCAGCGTGTCCCAGGGAGGGCCCGGCTTCACGCCCGTTCCAGCCCACCAACCCGGGCGGGGGGACCGGCTCCCGCGCCCTCACTGGTCATGGCGCCCCAGGGGGTCGGCTTCTAGTTCATGGTCACACGGAGGGATCAGAGGGAGAAAAACTGGAAATGGCCGTTGGGAGGATGGTAGCCACACAGCGAAGGGGACACAGAGCATCGGAAATGTGTGAGGACTGACCGTCGGGGCGAGGGAACAGGACCTGGCCTGACTTAGCGGTTGGCACCCAGGAGCCCCAGCGCACACTCCCTTCAGTCCCTGGGGCTTGGGGACACGGGCGGGGGAGAGACGGGTGGACAGGGAGGGAGGGAGAGTGGCACGGAACGGGACACGAGGAGGCGGGGTCCTGCCAGCCGGGAAGGCCGTCTGGGGACGTCACTTGCTCCCTTCCCCATCCAGGGATTTCAGCGAGTTCCTCAGCCTCTCGCAGTCTTGATTTCCTTTTATCAGTTTGAGAATAAAAATGTCACCCCTCGGACCGGCGGGTGCTGAGGACTGAAGGGGTTTTACTAGTAAAAACCTGGGCATAAGCGGCCCGAATGCCCATCGATGGATGAAAGGCCCCTCCGACTGGGACCGTGACAGCCTGGGAAAGGAGGGACGTGCAGACACCTGCTCCAACGCAGTGAGCTCTGAGAACTTCACACTCACTCGCCAGGTGTACAAGGACAAATACCATGATCCCACTCACATGAGGTCCCTGAGGGTCCAGTCCACAGACACGGAAGACAGGCGGTGGGTGCCAGGGGCTGGCGTGGAGGACGGAGGGTGTGTTTAATGGGGACAGCACTTCAGTCGGAAAGATGAACACATTCTGGAGATGACAGCGGCCAGAGCTAATGACTCCTGCTTATGCCCCCTGCCTAGTAGAGAGGTCACCACTCCTCTGCCTAAGGGCCGGGGGCAAGGAGACCCCAGAAAAGGAGGCCTCAGAAGAAGGGAGTCAGTGATGGGGGGGGGTCCTCAGGGGGGAGGTGGGGGATGGGAGCCGCCAGGGCAGGAGGGCCTTCTGGACCTCAGGGCACAGTCCAGCAAGCACAGGGCTGGCCACTGGCTGGGAGCCCAGGTCCCCAGGCCCCGGAGCCCGGGTGCTGGGGGGAAGCACCCTCGGGTTGGCAGGGCGGCCGGCTGAGGTCGTCCTCAGCTTATGACATGGGGTTTGCGGTCCCCCAGCTGCAAGCCCACTTCCCTAATTACATGCTGGGCCCTCAGTGGGGCCAGCCTGGCTGCGGTCTCAGAAGGAAGTTTCCGGCCTCAGGGCCCCAGGAGACCCGAGACCCTCCAGGCTGGGGCGCCGTGGTGCTATGCATGTACGTGACCCTTCGTGCAGCGGAAACGTCTGCGCCCCGTGAGGTCTGGCGGCCGGGCTCCTGGCGAGCAGGCCGAGCCTCCTCTCACGGGATTTCTGTTGTGGCTTAAAAGCCACCGTGGAGCCTTCCTTCTCATCAACAGACACAGGTTTGTTAGACTCGGATTCAAGGTCCAGCTTTGCTACCAGCCGTGTGGCTTGGCCAGGGCACCTGACCTCTCGGAGTCCCTGCTTCCACATGTCACAGGACGAGCATGATGCTCTCATTCTTGGGGCCACGCCGAGCCCCGTCCTGTCCCAGGCTCATGCAGGAAGGAGTGGGGACCCCCCCTTATGACTGTGGCGGAGAAGGGCGTGGGGTGGGCTGCCGCTCGCTTGCTGAGCCAGGTCTGTGGGGGGAGCGTGGGCCTCGGGCCCAGAGCCTCCCCCAAACACAGCAGTGCTCTCCTGGTGGCGTGCGGCCTGCACGGGCTCGACTTCCGCGCCCAGTTCCGTGGGACACTCCCAGGGAGTCTGTTCGGAAAGACTGGAGCTGAAGACCCCAGACCCGCCGGCAGCCTGGCTTGAATTCCTGCTCCGCCTCCTTCCGGTTCTAACACAGGGCACGTCCCTCGGCCCCTTGCCTTGGTTTCCCCATCAGAGAAGAGAGAGGCCAAAAGCATGTGTCTCTGGAGGCTGTGTTCTGCCGTATCAGCTGCTGCCCCCGATGCGTGGGGGGCCGGGCACCCCAGAACTTAGCTGCCGAAAGCAATTGTGAACATTGACTGTTCGTGAAGCTTCTGAGGCCCGTGGATCTGGGAGTAACTTGGCCAAGAGGTTCTGGCTCCCACCTCACGTGAAGCCACAGTCAGGCTCCAGAGATTTCGGAGTCCTGACCTTGAAGCTGAAGGCCGCCGGGCAGGTCAGAGCACCCTTCCTGGGTCCCGTGGCTGGAGAAGGCTGGAGTCTGGCTGCCTGGGTCTCTGGCCCCACCAAATCGGGCCTCACCGTGCTCCCGCGCCAAAACTCCTACCACGACGGTCATTGCTGGTCGGGAATCAGGGCATCAGGGCATGTTCTTTCCAGCGGGCTCTGCTGTCACCTCGGATGAGTATACACACAGAGCCTTGACTGAGCCCTGCTCCCGGCCAGAGTCACCAGGCCAGGTCTTGGGCCCCGCAGAGCTGGGCTCAGCTGTGACTTCCTCCTGACTGGACAGGTACCTCCTCCCACAGACCACACCCCCGGGGCTGCGGCCGGGGCCACAGGGAGTCTGTCATGAAGAGGGCCCGGGTGGGGTCACAGGTATTGGTGGCCATGACAGCAGCCCCAGAACCAGGGCTGAGCACACGGTGGACACCCCCATGCCCCTTGATCCAGGTCCCACTTGTCCGCCTCGGACTCTGGCACAGTGGCCGTGTTATTGGACATGTCACTATGGCCACCCACCCTAGGAGCTCTGGGAACCTGCCAGCCGATGGCCGAGCATCGGGGGCGGGGACGGGGAGAGGACGTGCCAGCGCACAGAGACAAAGGTGCTTGCTGAGGTCCCCTGGCTAGTGGGGGCAGGCTGAGCCCCCACCTCATGGCAGAAGCCGCCGGTGTGGGGCCACAGCCTGGCCTGAACCAGGACCCCCCTGGACCCCCTGAATTGCAACCCTCTTGCCCACAGGCTGCGGCGAGCAGCCGCCAAGGAAAAGCACAGATGACCGCATGCTCGTGTCCCGAGCCTCCAGGGCAGCGAGCGCACAAACCGTGGCCCGGAGGGCGAGGCCGCCAGGGCCGCCTCCACAGACCCCGTCTCTCAGCCGGCGCCCCTGCCCACGCGGTGCCCGGCTTTCTGGGCCCCTGCTCATTTCCGAGCCTCCAGGGTTCGCCGGGCAGGACGGGTACTGTCCCCGCAGACGGCGGGGGGCTTCCTCGGGGAGCCGCGGGGCCGGAGCTCCACGCTGGTGCGAGCGAGTGGAGGGGGCCCTGCTCATCACAAGTGTGCAGAACTCACAGGGCTGGCAGAAACGGGGCGGCGGCGGCAGGGGTGCAGCCTGAAATGAGTGAGGGCTGCCGGGGGTCTTCCCCCCTAACTCTCCATCAAGGCCTCCCCCACCCCCGGGGAGACCACCTCTCCCGGGCGGCTGCCCCAGAACTGACATCCCTTCGGGCCTGAGGTTCTCCCCTGGGTTCCGAGGGTGGGGGCCCCCACGGAGCCTGGGGCAAGTACCCTCTGACCGCTGGAGCACCTTCCTAGCCCCCTCCCCACTCCAGGACCCCACGAAGCACAGCCACTCTGGGGAGAGCGGGGTGCCTGCTCAGCCCTGGGGGCCCCTGGACGAGTCCCGGAGGCGGGCCCCACCCCCACCCAGACCCCAGACGAGGAGGGAGCTCGAGGGGGTGGACACGGGGCAGCAGCCAACGTGGGCAGAGCCACGGTGTTCCTGGGCCTCCTGGAGGGGGGCCTCCCCGCGGCTGCAGCAGGGGAGGAGGGAAGAGCCGAGGGGGGGCCGCTGTGTCCCCTCAGGGACTCCTGTGCAGGGCAGAGAACGTGGCTCCACACCCAGGACTTCCCAGTCCGTCAGCTGGGGACACAGAAGTGGACCAGGGACACCTGCTCCCCTCTGGGCGCAGACGCCTCACGGGGCCCTCGTCCTGGGGACGCGGCCCAGCCCAGCACTCCCCCGCACACTGCGGGTAAGCGGAGCCCACCCCGGCCGTGCACACCCTGCGGGGCGCCTTCAGGGGTTAACGCGCACCCCTCCCCGCAGCACTGGCCCCTCTGATCCCTCTGGGCTCTACCCCTCCCCCCAGGGCCCACTCATCCAGCTCTAAACAGGGCCCTGTTGTCCACCGCAGCCCACGCCAGGGGGTGGGGGATATCAGGCCACTGCCCCAAGCTCACGTGGGCTTGGCAGGACCTTGGGAGAGGTCCTGTCCCACTCACTCAACCCCAGGGATGGTGGTGGCCTCGGGGGTCTCCAGGACAGGGCTCCGGCCCGGCCCACTGCCCCTGCCTCCTCACTGGTCTCCGTCCACACCAGCAGCCTGGGCTGGCTGAGGACGTGGGCCCCACCGCGTCCCATCTGCCTGGCACCGAGCCTCAGTTTGCCCCCACGCACCCCCCAGGGAGGCTGGCTGTGTGAGGGAGGCACTCGCCAAACACCCCCTTCCTCCCTGTGAAACTCCACAAAGTGGGGCCCCGTCAAATCCCAGGCCCCCAGACTCCCGGCAGCTCCCCGTGGCCAAGTCGCCCCAGCCCCAGACTGGCCCCTCGCAGCAACCCGGGTTTGCCTCCATAGCCAGAAGCCTTAGAGCATCCCCGGTGGCCTCAGGAGCCTGCGCAGAGGACCTCAAGCTGAGGTCAGAGGGTCCGTCACTGCACCCTGGGCAGCAGCCACTCGGGGCCAGGCCCCTCCAGACCTCTGTCCAGACGCTCTGGTCACACACCCCCCACCGCGACGCTGGCCTCGCACCGGGCCTAGTGACCGCTCCCTGGGTTCCTGGGGCCCTGGCAGTCCAGCCACCCTGCCAAGCCCACGCCTCAGCCCACGGGTGCCCACCCAGCCGGGCCCTGCATCCTCAAGCCCAAGCACAACCTGGACCAGTGGGTGCTGGGGGCACGTGGGAGTCTCCCCAGCCTGGAACCCCGCCCCCTTCACACCCAGTTCCTCACCCGTCCTCTCCGGCCCGAACCAGCTTTTGTGTGCTCTTCTCGTCCTCTCCCTGCTCTGAGTCAGCTTGGACCAGCAGACACATCTTCCCTCCGGGAGCTCTGCCCCGTCCAAGGAGGGTGAGTAATGACTCTGCTATAAACTGGAAACACTTCTCAGCTGAGTGATGGGGGCCAGCAGGCCCAGACTCCCAACTGGAGCCCACAGCTGCGGTCTGGGCTGCCCGCCTGGTGGCCAGCAGGGAGGTCGAAGCCCTGGGGAGGAGGGTGAACCGTGAGGCTTGCCAGAGCTCACTCCCCCTCCCGTGTATCATTTGCCCAAGGTCAAACACACAGAGGGATGGACAGATAGATGCATAGACAGAGAAACAGAAGGAGGCATGAACATATGGATGGATGGATGGTGGATGGATGGGCGGATGGATGGTGGATGGATGGGCGGATGGATGGGAGGGGATGGATGGATGGATGGATGGTGGATGGATGGATGGATGGATGGAAGGGGATGGATGGATGGATGGTGGATGGATGGATGGA
>CM053564.1:785282-803093 GCA_028646485.1 Cryptoprocta ferox | reverse complement strand
GATGGTGGATGGATGGATGGATGGATGGAAGGGGATGGATGGATGGATGGATGGATGGAAGGGGATGGATGGATGGATGGATGGATGGAAGGGGATGGATGGATGGAAGGGGATGGATGAATGGATGGTGGATGGATGGATGGATGGATGGAAGGGGATGGATGGATGGATGGTGGATGGATGGATGGATGGAAGGGGATGGATGGATGGATGGTGGATGGATGGATGGATGGATGGATGGAAGGGGATGGATAGATGGATGGTGGATGGATGGATGGATGGATGGATGGTGGATGGATGGATGGATGGTTGGAAGGGGATGGATGGATGGATGGATGAACAGAGTTAACAGGGTCTGAGAGGCAGTGGTCTGGGAGGGCAAACACCCTTCAACTCCCTTCTCTTGCCTGTCAGGGGCTCATAGGAGCAAAACTACCAGCCAGGGGGTAAGACAGGAAACACTAAACTACCTGAAAGTGTGCCCTGGACTCTTTCTTGCAAGGACTTGGAGGTCATGCAACAACCTCTGTCCAGCGATGCCAAGAGGCACTGGGGACAGGAAGGACACCGCGGACCCCGGTCCCCCTCACCTCTGGGACCTGCCTATGTGCCCAGCTGCAGTGGGCTGAACGGTGTCGGCCAGAACCGGTGACTATGACTGTATTTGGAAAAAGATCCAATTGGATGTAATTAAGCCTTCCTAAGTGGGGCCCTCCTGGATTACCCAGGATGCACCTTAAACCAGCATCTTATGAGACACAGAAGAGAGAACAGACCCAGGGGAGGGGGCACAGATGGGAGTGATGTAGCCACATGCCAAGGAACACCAAAGATTGCCACCTGCCAACCCAGGGAGCCGCCTCCCTCCGCCTGGGTGGTCTGTCCCTTCCGTGTCCACCAAGCTGGGGCCCCTGGCAGCCGAGGCTGGGCTTCAACGCCTGGCTGCATCTCAGGCACCCGTCCTGGGTGTCTCCTGGAACTCTCTGAGCCCCGGGGCCCGGAGAGCTGAGCCTGGAGAGGAGGCAAGCCGGGGACCCCCCCCCCCTCCGCCCAGAGTGTCTCGGCAGCTTCAAGGCCCAGGCCCTGGCCCTCTCTCTCCGCTCTCGTTCCTGTCTTCCTGTCTCCACACACCCCGCCCCACCTCTGCACCCCGCCGTGGTGCACATGCCCGGGGGAGGGGTTCTCTTTCCTGGCAAACCCCTGGCTGAGGGCCGTTCCCGTCCGTCACCCTGTCCCAGAGCCGTCTGGCCCCTACCTGCCGCCCAGAGCCGCAGCTTCTGACTCCACCATCCAAACGGCTAAGTGGCCCCGCGGCTGGTGGCACGGTCGACCCCTCCTCCTCTGCTGGGGCTGGTGCTCAGGTGTCCAGGCCGGGGGAGCGGAGCCCACCGCTAGCCTCACCCAGACAGAACTTCCATCGACATGGCCCAGGGGACGGGGCCAGACAGGAGCCAAACACGGTTGCAGTGTGAGGGGTCCTCCAGTGGGGCTGGGGGTGGGGGACCCCTACGTCACCCTGGGCACAGTGCTCGAGGGCCGACCCCAGCCCGGCCCGCCGCAGGGGAGCCCGCCGTCCCCCCAGGATGCCCCTGAGCTCCCCCAGGCCTCCCTGGCCTCTCCACCCTCTGAGGTCATTTTCCGCCCGGCCCACGCCCGCTGGAAAACCAGACCAGGACAACCTGGTTGCCAAGCCAGGGGGGCCGCCGGGTGGGGGGCGGTGGGAAGCCAACCAGGCGGCAATTCAAAACAGGAGGAGCAGCTCTGCGGCCGCCAGGGGAGGGGGCTGCCGGGGCCAAGCTGGGCGCCCCTCAAGAGGGCTCGTCTAGGCCAAGAGGACCCGAGAGGTTGTGTGGAGCCAAGGCCTGGAGCTGCCCGGCAGATGGACGGCCGTCAGGGCCGTGGCGGTGACGCCCAGGCCCTCGCGCCCCCACTCTCGCCCCATCTGCGTCACAGGGCCCACTGGAGGATGAGCACGCTCACACCCCGTGGCCCAGATCATGTCCAGCCGTGTGGACAGACCCAGGTGGGCCTCTCTGTCCCGTGGCGGCGGAAACAATGTGCCGCAGACCAAACTCCCCCTCCGAGCCTGGAGACCAGAAGTCGGAGGCCACACTCCCTCCGGGGGCCCTGGGCGAGGGTCCCTCCTGCCCGTCCAGCTTCGAGCGCGGCCGACATCCCTTGGCTTGTGGCCTCCTCCCCCGGCCTCTGCCTCTGTGTCTTCCTCTTCTGGCAACGAAGCCGATCTCGGGACTTAGGTCTGCCCCACTCCGTCTGATCGTGCGGTGACGTCTGCCAAGACCCTACTTCCAAGGTCACTTTCTGAGGTTCTGGGCAGCCATGAACTCTGAGGAGACCCAACGCAGCATCCCAGGAGGCATCAGGAAACTGTCGGCGATGCCTGGCGGGCGGGCAGGTCGTGCCCGGGGTCCTGCATCCAGACGGAGGCAGGTGGGCAGAGGGGCTGCCAGACACCCCCGGGCAGGCCGGGCTGGGGGGAGAGAGGCCCTCTGGGCTGGGAGCCCACCGGGGCCCTGGGACTGGCCCCCGAGCTCTGAGGCACACGGCCGGGCTCAGGTAATGCTCCTGGAGTCACGGGGCGGGGGGGTCAGAGGGGAGAAGCTGGGACGGCAAGACCCAGCAGGTAAGGGGCACATGTGCCAGCACAGAGGGGAGCCTTGGGGGCCTGGGGTTAGAGACAACCGTGCTCGCGGCCACGCACGTGTCGGGGGGACTCGTGGCCACAGTGCTGAGGGGAGACAGAGCCGTACCCACCCTCCCGGCGGAGCCTCCCCGGGGCCTCTCAGGAAGGGGGTCGCTGAGGGTCTGCTGAGAAGGCAGCTGCGTTTGGGGGGGCAGTGGCTGTGCATCTGGTGGGAAGGCGGGGGAGGGGGAGACGCACAGACTTCCTTCCTGGGCTGAGACGCTGACGGGAAGCAGTTGTGTGTCTCGGAACGTGGAGCAGGGGTCCCCCAGTGCAGAGCGTCCCCGGGGCTCGCGGTCCACGGCTCTGGATGAGGGAGGGCCATCTGTTTTCTGTCGGGTGGACGCTCTGGGGCTGCCGCTCACACGCCCCGGGGCGCCTGCTGCTCCAGGTGGGGTGTCTGCAAGCCTACCAGCTGTCCCCCGACATCCGGAAATGGGAAAATGACCACAGCAGCTTGGCCGGCCGGCCAAAGAGGCTGTCTTTGTTGTCTTCGTTAAACCCCATGGGGCAAGGAGGCCAAGCCTTCCGGAAGGTTCTGGGTTTGCCCCACAGGGGAGCAGGGTGGCAACAGGGTCTCCCTGATTTCCTGTGGCAGCTCGGCGGATCAGCCGCTCACACTGGCCGGGGTCTCTCACGGAGACCCCTGCTCTCCCCCCATGTCGCTGGGAGAAGAGTGTCCATCAGGTGCTCCAGAGGCCGGCGCCTTGTCCGGGGGGCCGCGGGCCGCACGCAGGGCCCCCCGCTTCCACGCCGGAGAGCCCGTGGCACGGCCTTCCGGGGCGCTGGTTTCCGACCCCCAGGCCCCCAGGAAGGGGCTCTGTAACCCGCCCGCGAGGTCCGGCTCGGGAAGCACGGAGGCCCGGCGCCCGGACAGGTGAGGACCGCGTGCCCGTGCGGGAGCCATCCCGGGGGCAGCCGCCTTTCCTTCTTCGGTAAAACACGCGTGGCACGAAGTGTCCTGTGTTAACCACTGGTCAGCGCCTGGCTCAGTGGCCTTGGGCACAATGCCGTGGTTCTGGGGCCAGCACTTCCCCACCCTCCCAAACCGGAACCCCACAACCCAGCGCATCCAAAACCTTGCAGCGCATGGTGAGTGTAGGAAGCATCGATGGGACACATTACATGTCGAACGGCTTCAACGTGCCAGAAATTTAAAGCGTTCACCTGAAGGGCTTACAGCATCTTCACAGATACACGCGACCACCCCCATGGCAGCGTTTAGAAGATTCCCGTCCCCGCGGAGAGAAGGAGCCCCGTTAGCCCCACCGCCATTTCCCCTGCCCCGGCCGGCCCCAGCGGCCTCTGTCGTGCAGGAGCAGGCCCGAGGTCCGCGTCGGGGCAACATAGCGTGCCACCGCCCGGATGGACACACGCCACTCTTGCTCAGTCTGGGAGACCCGGCCTGGGCGGCGCTAGGCGGCCCGCGAGTGCAGGGCCGGAGGGCGCGGGCCCACAGCCGAGCACCGCCGCGCCTTGATGAAATTGCACCAAACAAGGAAAAGGGAAGGGCTCTGACTTTTCTTTTAATGTTTACTTATTTCTGAGACAGAGAGAGACAGCGCGGGGAGGGGCAGAGAGAGGGAGACACGGAATCCGAAGCAGCTCCAGGCTCCGAGCTGTCAGCACAGAGCCCGACGCGGGGCTCGAACCCACGAGCCGTGCGATCATGACCTGAGCTGGAGTCGGACGCTCAACCGGCTGAGCCCCCCAGGCGCCCCCGTGGCCTCTGACTTTTCAAAAAGAAGGAAAGGAGGTGACGCTCTGAAAAAGGTTTCAACTAGCTCCTTGCGTCTGGTTTTCTCACAAAGCGAGAGCCAGAATGTTTGGGAAGAAGAAGTTGGGAGGGAAACTGCTCCGAAGGGGCCGGCGGCCAGCAGCCGTTGTCCTGCTCCCCAGACACGCGGACCACCAGCCCCCCTGGCCACCCTCGCCTGCCCGCCTCCCGCTCCGAGGGCGTCTTTCGTGCCCGGCAGGGGCTGTCTCCATGGCAGCACTGGGCTCAGTGTCAGCCGGGGACGGTGCCATCTCAGGGGTATCCGGCGTCCAGCCGGGCCTCTGCCCGATGGGCTCGTTTTGCCGGTCGGATGCCATCATCCGTGTCTGCTGCCCGGCCCGGAAGCAAAGAGGCTGCGGGGCTCCTTCTCCCCTGACCGCGGCTGACGGCCCCCCCCACCCCAGCCCCCCACTCGGGTCACCGCGGTCCCCTCAACAGGCCACCCCGGAGGTCCATCCCTCCAGACTGTGGGTGCCGCCCCCTTCACAGGAGGGGAAACTGAGGCACCGTGACAGGCCACTTGTCACCCAGCTGGGGTTTTCCAACTCCTGATTCACGTCAGTGGTGACAGCACGTCTGTGCCTTGATTCCAAATCCCAGATTCGCCTCCTGGCGCGGCCGGCCCCGGAGGTCAGATCTCGGCCCAACAGCCGCCCGCAGCGCGGCGGCAGAGACCTGACCGCGGCCCGGGACGCGCTGTGGGGCTGAGCGGCCTCCACACGGAGGCCGGGCCTTTCTCGGAGGCTGTCCCCGCCCTGGGCCCATCCAGGTGACGCCCAGCTGGCTTGGGGCCCACATTCTGGGGGCAAATTCGGGCGAAGACAGTGCTGGGGCCTCCTGGCCTGATGACACACACGCAAGTGTCATCCCAGCTGCTGGACCAGACCACGGAGCTCACGGGCCACCCGGGAGGTGAGCCGGCCGCGCGGGAGCCGGCGCCCAGCACCCGTGGGGGGTGGGTGCAGAGACCCCTTCTCCCACCCCGGGCCCACGCCCACCAGCACGTGTCCATCACGTCGGATCCCGTGTGCGCTGTGGGCAACCTGTGCTGCTACCCCTTTTACAGATCAGGAGACTGAGGCTCAGGGGCCAGGCCCCTGGTTCAGGGTCTTGCCAGCCTGGGGGAGGGTGAGGCTGCAACCAAACCCAGGCTCCAGTGCTCCCCGCCTCCTCTCATCAACATTTGTCCCGAGAGCACTCCCCCTGCACGGCGCCCCTTCCACACGCGGTGCTCACACAGCGTCTTATTCTGTCTTCGGCCGGCGTACTCGCCCGCTTCTCAGGTGTGAAGACTGAGGCACAGAGACAGAAGGGACCCACTGAAGACAGCACCGGCCACCTCCCCGTGTCGGGCCTGGATTCTTGCGCTGTGGTGGGGGCTCGACAGGGAGGAAAGAGGCTCGGGAGAGGGCACGGCTCCGCCCCTGTCCATTCCCCCGGAGCCCCTCAGGCTGCCGCTCCCCAGGGCCCCGTAGGGTGCACGCTGCGTCTGTCCCCGCCCCTCGGCCGCCAGGCCAGGCTGCCCGAAGCTGGGCCGCTGGGCTGGGTCGGGAGCTCCAGCCCCACGTCCAGGGCTGAGTGAGGGGCAGGAAGGGTTTACTCCGAGATGCCCTCCCCGCCAGACGCCCCTGGGGGAGGGGCTCCGGGACTCCCCCAAGTGCGTCGTGTCCCCTAGGAGGCGCGTCCCCACAGCGGTCCCTCCTGCCCCCGGGGACGCCGCCTGGGCACCGGCTCTGTGTCCTCGCCCCTGGCCCGGGCAGAGGGGAAGCCCGGCACCCATGAGTCACCCCAGGGAAGTCCACGCGGTGTGTCCAGCCGGGTGGGGCCTCTGTGTTTGCTCTCACTGCAAGCGGAAGAAATGTCCTCCTGCAAAGGTACTGTGGCCACCTGCCAAGTGGATTCCGAGGGTGTTTTCCAGGCAAATCAGGAAGTGAACTCAGCCCCTCATCCAGCCTCCCGGGAGGGGCTCCTTGGGAGGAACTGAACACCGGTCAGCGACCGACCCCCGTGGCCCCGCCCAGAGGGGAAGGAGCGGGGCCGAGGCTGCGACAAGCTGACCGGGCGGTCGGTTGTACGTCAGACCTGGGAGGGGCGCAGAGACCCTGACTCCACTGGGGGTCAGGAGTCGGTGGAAACCAGCTCCCGCTGGGAGAGAAGACCACGGTGGGGGCGCCGGCCGAGGGGGCCTGGCCGGTGTGGGGCACTTTCCGGGACCAGGACAAGCCGACCGGAGCCTCCTGACACAGGCGTGGGGGCTGGAGCCTCGGGGCGGCTGCCGGGGGCTCCGCGAGCCCTGCCTGAGCCAGGAAAACCCCAGGTCCCTCACGTCGCTGGGGAATTCACCCAGAAGCAGAAGTTTACTCAGCTCACCTGAAACCCCCGGGGAAGGTCACGGCCAGGTGAGGGACGCACAGCCCTTCCAGCCCACGTGCCGCAACGGCCCGGGGGGCAGACACCAGAGGAAAGTGGGGGAGCCCCAGGGCTCTGGCTTGGAGGCAAACCCCCCCCACCCCGGGGGTCTCAGCAGGGGAGACGTTTCCTCCCTGGGTTCAGGCTGGAGACTCGCCAGGCCACGTACGCCCGGTTCTGCCCGGTGAGGGAGGCTGGAGGGGACGGCCGGCCCGCCTGCCCCCTCCCCAAGCCACCGGCTAACCGGGCCCTCCCCCACCTCAGGGGCAGGCCGCTAGGTTGGCCCTCGGTGCTCTAGGGGAGGCCGGCGTTAACCTATCAGCTTGGGCGCGGGCTGGAAGCAGGCACCGGTACCCTGGGCCCGGCTGGGCCGCATCTGGCCCCAAACAGCAGAGGGACGGCTGGGGGTCGCTGCAGTCTTGGGGACCTGAGAACACAGCCGCCTCAGGGCGACCGCGCCAGGCGGGCTGCAGTGGGGCCAGAGTTCAAGCTCATTAGCACACGCAGAACTGCAGTCCGAGGACGCCCTCCCGCCCTGACCTCTCACCTCTGTCTTCCGCTTGGGGAAGGCTCGCCCGCCCGCCCTCCCCCGCTCGGGTCGCTGTGACGCCACCAGGCCCCGGCTGCCCCCGCCCCCACGAGCAGCGGCCCTCCCCAGCTCCGTGGTCCCTCCAGGCCAGCGTCTGGGCTCCCCAGCCCTCTGCCCCCATGCATCTCGCCTGGAGAGCCCCCGCCCTGGGAGATGATGCTGTCAGGCCCCGAGGCGGGGGGACACGTGTGCACACAGACCCTCAGCCCGCCTGGTCCCCTGACACCACGCGCTCGTGTGTTCATGCACCCAGACACGCGACACACGGATGCGCCCGCTGTGTGCGCGCTGAGCGCAGGGCTGCAAACGCCGCCGGGGGTGACCCTGGGCTTCTTGCTAGTGCCGGCACAGAGGTGGTCACTCCTGGCAGAATGGAGACCGTGGCACTGCCTTGCCCCCAGGGCGGGCCTGTGGCTGACACGGCCCCTGCCCCTCGGCGGGCGGCACGCAGCTTCGTGGGCTTCCCGTGCACGGACGGGAGTAAGCCCCAGCCCCCCCGGACCTCGGGGCACTTGGAAGAGCGGCTGCGGCGCCGGGCCTCCGGGAGGACTGGTCGAGGACAGCGGCCCCCACACCCCCTCGGCTGGGTCTGCACGGTGGGCCCTCACTGGAACCCGGAAGGGTCCATAGAGTCGGCTCCATGGCAGCCTCGCTGGGTCCTCACACACCCGGACCACAGGAGCGCCTGAGGACCTGCCCCTTTCACCATGTGTCACCTCTGCTGCCCGCCGGCCCCCGCGGACACTGGCCAAACAGCCGGGAGCGTCCCGGGGGCCCACCGAAGACTGCCGAGGTCTCCGGAAATCCCGGACCAGCCGTTGCAGAGCCGGAGGCCGGGCCCGCGCACGATTTACGACTGCGCAGGGCAGCTGCACGAGCGAGGCACCGGCGTGGGCGCGGCCCACGGTGACCCCGCCGTGGGCCTGGCGGGGCCCGGGCACCGGAGAGCCAGCCCCGGCCGCCCTGCCTGGGAGCCGTCCCCGGCTTGCCGGTCTGCGGCCGACTTAATCCACACTAATTGGATTCCGCCTCGGTGCCGAAAGCGCTCCGTGCCTGCCGGCCTGCTGCTGGTTTTGCACAGAATTTTAATTGTTTCCAAATTAATCCTCCGACTGGAGTGAGCTCAGCGCAGATAAGCCGGTCACAGGGAGGGGAGAAGCCGCCTTCCCTTCCCCCGAGCCCAGCGCCGGCCACCCCTCCGGGGGCGTGGGGAGGCCGAGCCTCGAGCCTCGGACATGACGTGATCACCGAGAAATGTCCAGCGCCTTGTCCCGCTCTCCCGCCTCCGCGAGCGCGGCCGGGTGCCCTCCTTCTGTGTGCTCTTGGCCCAGCTGCTCCCCTAATCCCATTTTCGCCAGTTTCTATCCAATTTAATACAGCTTCTCTAAGTCAACATTAATTACCCTGTGCGCATCCCGTCCTGCGTTCCGCTGCCCTCTGCTCGCTGGCCGGTGGCTGGCCTCAGAGAGGAGGGGTGTGGAGGGCAGGCGGGCGGAGGAGAGCAAGACAACTCCACACGTGCAGGGGCCTTTCGGCCCCACGTCCACACCAAGGAGCCCCCGGCATGCTGGAGGGGCGAGGTCCCAGCCCAGCAGCGCGAAGGACCAGTCTCTTCCACCAGGAAGTCTTCCCCGATTGCCCCGGCCTCCTTCAGCCTTGCCGACAGCTATGGTCTGTGCCAACGCCGAGCACATCCTCCCCGCCACCCTGCTCACGAAGGGCTCGGGCACCTCGCAAAATGTATCCGTTGCGGTTGGATAAAAAATGAATAAAGATTCCAAAAACATAAGCGACAAAAGAAAAAATAGATAAATTCGATTTCGCCAGAGTTAAGAAGTTTTGTCCTTCAAAGGACACCGTCAAGACGCTGACAGGACAGCCCACAGAAGCAAGTCACCTGTGTGAAAAAAGACGAGAATCCAGAATACGTGAAGAACCCTTACGCCTCGCCACCAAAAGACGAACCACCTTACTTTTTAAAACGGGCAAAGGGTCTGAACAGGCATTTCACCAGAGGAGAGTCACACACGGCCAATCGGCACACGGAAAGACGCTCAGCGTCACTGGCCGTCCGAGGACGCAAAGCCCAGCCACCGAGAGGTGCCGCTCCGCGCGCGCCACGGCCGCGGTCCACCGACAAGCCAACCAGCGTCGGCGCGGGCGTGGGACGTGGGCCCCTGTGCGTGGCTGGTGCGGCCACGGCGGAAAAGAGCTGGGTGTTTGCCCAGAAGGTTACGGAAGAATCACCCATGACCCAGAGCGTCCCGGGTAAACACCCGGGACCAGCGCAAACAGTCGTCCGCGCGGAAGTGCACACCAACGTTCACGGCGCTGCTCAGAAGAGCCCGGGGGGAAGCATCCCAGACGTCCCTCGGCGGAGGGACGGACACACGAAGTGCGGTCCATCCACTCGCCGGAATAATAATCGGCCGCAGAGAGGAACGAAGCTTTGACGGGGGCGCGCGGTGACACACGCTGTGTGCCTGCCCCCGTGGGAAGCGTCCAGACCCAGAGAACGGGTCAGCGGTTGTGAGGAGCAGGGACGAGAGCGTGGTGCCTGAGGGTGACGGCCACATGCTGCGTGTGTGACGACACCGAACGCCGTTGAACTGCACGCTTAAAAATGGCAAGTCTTACAGTACGTGAAAGACATCTAAGAAGCGAAAAAGAAAAACTGATTATTTAAAAGAGGCGAATAAGGCGTGAACAAGGGAAGAAGAAATGCCCAAGAGCCCCAGAGGTCCCGAGAGTGCCCAGCCCGCGGGCCGAGCGCTGGCGGAAAGTCGCTGTCCCTGGCGCTGGCTCCTGGAGGCGGTCCCAAGGTGGCCCAGCAGGCACACGGCAGAGCCCCGAGGGGTGGGGGCAGGGTGGGGACGCCCCTGCGGGGGGAGGCGAGGCAGGGCCCAGCCGGGCCGCCCTGCAGACGGAGGCCGGGATTGGGGGCCGCCTCTCGGTGATTCGGGGCTCATCACACGGGGACGCTGCCCCCTGACGAAAGTTTGAAAAATATTTCAGCGATTTTGTGAAATGGGTTTAGAGCTTGTTGGTGGCCTGGCGGGGGGACCCTGGAACCTGCAGGCAGGAGGTCGGCCCCGTTCACACAGAGGCAAACCCGCCCTGGGGGTTTGAGCAAACTGTCCAAAGTCCCATGGCCAACGGCCCCTTGGAGGCCTCGCCCGCCAGCTTCGGGTGCAGACCCAACTTTCCGGGCATGAATGGAGCTCCCCATGCAGCCTGCGTCTTGCTTGACCTTTTTTCTGGAAACTTCTGCACTGGATTCTGCCTGATTCTTAAACAGCCAGCATCACAGGCCATGTGCCAGCCCAGGGCCTCCCAGGTGGAGTCCCGACACTCGAAAGTCTCGAGGCCCCTTCCCAGGGGGGGTGACGTTGCTGGCCGTACCCCGCTCCCCCCTGCTGAGGGGTGCGTGGACCTCGCCCCCCAGCTGAGCCCCGGCCCCGCGGTGACCACACTTGGAGCTTAGACAGACGGTCCGCTCTGGCCTCTCTGGTGGCAGCCCTCCTAACAGGCTCCCCCCCCCCCCGAGAATGGGGAGCCCCAGGGCAAACGGAATTGTGCTGGGAGGCTATGCCCGAGGCCTCGACCCTGTGCTGGGGGGGCTGCACGAGGCACCACGGGTGGGGGTGGGCGCATGAGCTCGGGGCTCCGGGGTTCAGCTGCGGGAGAAGGAGGCAGTTCTGACGGGTACCGAGGCCTGTGGACGGTCCTGGGAGCAGAGGGCACAGAGGGCAGGGGCTGGGGGGTCCTGCCGTTTGGGGGTGTGTTGCACTCTGTGGCAGACGGCCTGAGTTTGCCAGTCAGCTGAGCAAGCTGGGGTCACCCGGGTCATCACGGGGTCCTCGAAGCGGAGGAGGGGCCGGGGAGAGGAGAGCCGCCAGACTCGCTGCATGAAGACACGGGGTCAGGGTGGGTGTCCCTGAGGACGCGGCGTCTCCAAAAGCTGGAAAGGGCGGGACACGGGATCCTCCCCTGGAGCCTCCAGAAGGGACCAGTGCTGCCCACACCTCGACTTTGGCCCCGGGGACCCGGGGACTGTGAGGGGGCACATCGTTTTCAGGCACTGGGTTTGCGGGGATTTGTTACAGGAGCGGCCGGAGTCTAAGACCTTCTCAGCCCCATGTTCCCCAGAAACATGGCCAGAGCCCCAGCCACCGTGTGGACCCGGCAAACCCGCCACAGAAGGTTCCCCAGAGGGGCTGAGGGGCCACGCGCCCTGCCTGCCGCGCCCTGATGGACAGTTGGCTCCAACCAGAGCTCTGAGGCCGCCTGTCCCCTGTGGCCCGAGCCCCAGGGACTCATGGGGGGCTGTGGGACCCCAACAGGGCAGGCGAGCCTGCCAGCCCCACGCCAGGCCCTGGAGGCGTCTGTCCTCCGCTGACCCCGGGCAGCAGATGTGGCCACAGGCAGCGGGCCGGCCCCAGCACACTCCGCCCCAGAGCTGTGTCCGTGAGTGCGTCCAGAGTGTCCTCTCAGGCGCTGGGACGGGCTGGGGTCGTGCCTTCACCAAACACTGCCCTCCAGCCTGTGCCGGGGGCAAACTGAGGCTGAGAGGGGCCAGCGGCCACCAGCTCGAGGCCCACACTGGCACCCAGCCCTGAAGGGACAGCTCGCCCACTCAGTTCTGTGGACAAAACGCAGGAAGGGACGAGGAGGGGACTGGGACACCCACCCAGCCTGCACCCAGACCCCCACCCGCACCTCCCCCCGGAGCCGGGAACGGCCGCTGAGAACTGTGGGGGGCTGGTGCCGGGACCAGAAATCAGACCCGTGGCCACGGTGTCAGGCCGGGATTCATCCAGGCTCCTGGCTGGTTTCCTCCCTCGGGCCACTGCCTCCCCCACCGGGAGGCCCAGCTGGGTGGCTCCCCTGGGCCCACAGCTCATCCGGTGAGAGCCGGCTCTCCTGGGGGCCCTGAGTGCCCTGCGGGGTGGATGGGTCCCTCAAGCCAGCCCTGTCCATCTCTCACCCCAGAGCCCTCGGCGTCACCAGGAGGAACCAAGACCAGAGAGGAACAGAGGCACCCGGGGCCTCAAAGCTGCTCAGAGCTCGAGCCGACCCCAGGCCCGGAGCCCTGCCTCCAGGCACAACGGCCTTGCAGCCCAGGGCACAGCAGGGGCCGCCTGTTAGAGCAGGTGGGGTGGGGGCTTCTTGCCAGCTGCAGCCCCCCACCCCTAGCCGGCGGGCCTCCTGCTGGGTCTGGCCGGCTGCCCCGAGCTGGGCTCTGCCCCACCAGCCTCCGACCCCAGCGCCCAGCCGGCTCCTCCCGCAGCTGCGTGTCCTCCGCACAGATGGGGCTGTGCCGGGCTGCCCGGAGCTCGGAACGGCCTGGGAGCGGTGCTGAGGCGGCCCGGACGCCGAGAGGGGGGTGGGGGGCGTGTGGCCTTCTGGGCCGGACCAGCCGGTGCCCTGCTGGTGGCCAGCACCTGCGTCAGAGGCAGATTAGCGGACAGAGAGGTCAGTATGAACTGGGCACGCTGACCCTGGGGCCCACACGTGTGTACGGGCATCGCATGCGTGCATTGCACGTCCCCGTGTGTGTGCACAGGTGTGCCTGCTCGTGTGTGTCTCCGTCGTGTGCCCTGAGTGTGCCAGCACGGCAGCGGGTGAGCGTGTGCCCGCCTGCGCCCTGCCCATGGTTAGGGCACGCCAGGCAGAGGCCGGGAGGAGGGACCGAGCACGCCAGGCCCTGAGTGGTACCAGCGGCTGCCCCACGGCTTGGCCCACGAGTCCAGAGCAAGCGCGTCCCAGGCCCCAGGGCGGCGCATCCCGGGGCCCTGCGGAGACCCTGGCCGCCTTCCTGGGCAGCTGCCCGGCTGTCGAGTCGCCTCGGGAAAGGCAGACAGACGCTGCCTGGCGGTGCCGGGGTAACCCTCACCTTCCTGGGGACCTGATGGCCGCCGCAGAGCCCTGAAGGCGGACTTTGCGGCCGATTTAACCTCCTCCCCCCTTCCTCCCATCGCGGCCCCACCGTTGTGGGGTTGCCCCGGGGGTCCCCTTCCTGCCTGCCTGTGAGGGGCTCCTGGCTGTGCGCAGGATGAGGGGGGATGTAAGTGGGGTCCTGATCGCCCAGAAATGGGGCCCACGGAGGCCCTCGGGGGCCTCAGACGAGAGCTTCTCTTGCCCCCAGGCCTGTGTTCTCCCCGAGTGTCCCGGGAAGACAGACCCCCAGCATCGGGAAGCTCCGCGGAAAGTCTCCTTTTAAAACAGACTTGAAGGCGCACCGGGTCGGGGGGGCTCGGTTGGTTCAGCGTCCGACTTTGGCTCAGGTCACGATCTCACGGTTTGTGAGTTCAAGCCCCGTGTCGGGCTCTGGGCCGACAGCTCAGAGGCTGGCGCTGCTTACAGGCAATGGTGTAAACATCCCCCTTGAGTGCGGCCCCCTGGCGCTCAGGGTTGGCACCGCTAAATACGCGTCCGAGGGGGGAGTTAGGTGAACAGGCTCACTCAGCACGTACTGTACGCCTAGCTCCATGCTGCCGGCCGAGCGGGTTCAAGCAGAGAAGACACAGGTCCCCGTCGCCCCCGAAGTACCATCCCAAAGGCGGGCTGGTGAGATGGGAGAAGCCACCGGGTCATCTGACCCAAGGCTGGAGGAGGATGAGGCCGCTGGCCGCTGGGGGGTGGGGTCATGCTCTGACCCAGCCACTGGCCTAGCTCCTTCGCTCAGGGCCCCCGGCGCCCCGAGCATCCACACCCCCACCTACGGCTCCTCCCCAGTTTCTCTCTGCACCCCGGGAGAGCCACGCGTGGGAGCCACCCGCACGGGGCAGGCCGCGCCTTGGATGTGGCGTGGAGACCGTCAGGGAGCCCGAGATGGAGGGCGGGCTGGAGGCGTGTGGTCAGGAAGAGCAGGGCAGCTGTAGCAAACAGGTCCAGACGAGGGTCCGGTACCACAGGACCCCAGACGGGGCTTCGAATGACAGCGACTTGTTCTTTCGACGTTCTGGAGGCCAGAAGGCCTGAATCCACTGTCGGCTGCATCCCCCCACCCCCGCCCTGTCCTCAGTCCCCCGGCGACTTCTCCACAGCCCCAGGGGGCTCTGCCTGTGGGGCTGCCCATGGGGCAGAACCTGTTGTCTATGGGGTGGGGCCTGGTGCCCATGGGGCAGAGCCTGGTGCCCACAGGGCGGGGCCTACTGCCCCCGACTCTGGTCTGCCCACTGTCCTGTATTTCTGAGACCCCCGTCTTCAGAGCCAGCCTGGGAGACACTGGGCTCTTGACATCTCCCCTCGACGCCCAGAGACCGGCAAGGCTGTAAATGGCCGGAGTCTGTGGACGCTGGCCTCGCCTGTGTGTCTTCCTCTTCCTGCGGAGGGTGAGGGCTCTCTTGCCCACGGAAGGGGCCACGGGGACGCACAGGTGGGCCCCACCTGGAAACACCCTTGGCCTAGCAGAGACTGTGAAACTGCCTGCGGCCTGTACGCTCACTTGTGCCCCCACGATGTTCGGTGCCTGCCTGGTCCCGCCCCGCCCATGGGATTGCTGTGGGCCACCTGGATTCAGGGTCACAGCCCTGGCACGTTTCCGCAGGGTGCCCCCCGCGCTGGCGGACAGCATTTCACACGAGGTTACCTCTGTCTGGCCCCCAGTACCTTGTGTTTACAGCCAGAAAGTCCTCCAAGGCCCCCTCTCACTGGCCTTCTTTCGGCCTTGACTTTGAGGCCCTGGATGCCTCCTCCCCCAGGGAGGCCAGTGGGGGAGGACATGCTGGACCCAGTACAGGACAGGGGTGTTGGTCACCTGGAGAAGCACAACAGGAGCCGGGCCTGGCCGGCCAGGACCCCCAGCCCTGCACCCTCACCGTCCTGGTGGGTGTCCTGCCCCCTTGTCCTTCCGAGAGCTCCCCACAGGCCACACCCTCATTGTCCTGGCCATGGGCGTGTGACCTCCAAGCTGCTCCAGGAGGACAGAGGCTCAGACAAGTGAGCAGCCACTGGGGCCGCCCGTGCCAGCCTCAGGCCATCATCTGTCCCGGGTGCAAAGACCTTTCCATGGGCATTCTCGGAGCACGGCTCTGGGGGTGCTGGTCCGGCCTCGCCCATCAGGAGCCTCCCGGCCCTGCCCGCCTCTCCCCATCTGGCCAGGCCCTGTTCCAGCGCTCAGCCAGACCTCCAGCCGCCTAGTTCCCCTGAGTGCCTGGGGGCCCCCTCCACCCACAGGCCCCCATTGACCCAGCTGTGCACCCCGGAGCCCCCTCTCTGGCCCACCTCTCTGGGCTGCATTGGGTTGAGTAGGGTCCCCCCACACTCCTGTCCACCGGAACCTCAGAATGCGGCCTTATTGGGAAACAGTCCTCACAGGCGTGATGAGGCCGTCCTGGATTTGGGTGGATTTGAATCCAACGCTTCACGCCCTTGTAGGAAGAGAGATGCAGACGAGACAGCCTCCGAAACTGGGAGAGGACACCTTGCTGTTGTCTTCAGCTGCCCCATTTGTGTGGAATGATTACGGTGGCCCCAGGACACTGACACAAGTCCCTCATTAATGCTCTGTGCCCGGGGCGGGGTGGGGAGGCAAGGGCAGGGTGCCAACCAGGACCTCCCAGCCGTGGATGGAGACGGGTGCGCTGGGTGACAGGGTCCGAGGGGCCCAGGCTGGAGGTCCCTGCTGAGAGTCTGTGGCCTCAGGAGGGCGGGTCCGGGAGACCCTGCAGGGCGTCGGGCCCCCCCAGGGCCACAGGGAAGGAGGCAGGAGGGAGTTACCGCTGCTAATTTCCATTCGGGCCTAGAAGTTCCTGCAGCAGCGGGGGAGGGGGAGCGTCAGGGGAGGGGGGCTGCCCCCCAGCTTGGCGCCTGGGCCGGAGGGGTGTCCCCGGGCTGGCGGCTACCAGCCCGTCCGGCCCACTGGTGTCCACGCCCTCCCCCCACTGCCGGACCCCCCGAGAGTTATTTCAGGCGCCCGCTGGAGACTCGACCTGTCTGGCCAGACCGGGACACGGCCCCCGCCCACCGGGCCCTCCCTGCCAGGCCACCCTGGCCCCGCCCGCCCATGATGACTCACGCGCTCGTGGGGCCGCTGGCCGCCTCGGTGCAGGGCAGCCCCCGGAGACGCTGCTCCCCCAGCCCCTGTGCTGAGGAGCCCCTGTGTCCGGTGCCCTACGGAGAGCAGGCTGGGGCCAGGCCTGGGGGGGGGGCCTCCTCCAGCCCCATAACAGCCCCTGACACCCCACCCAAGCAGCATCACACATCTGTTCCCCGGAGGTGTGAGGCCCCACCAGGAAGGTCCCCGGAGGCCGTGATTTGATGTGATGGCTCAGCCACCCGACCTCTCTTTCTGGCCTCCCAAGGCCAGGCTTCTGCCGGGGCATCGTGGCGTGTCCCCACTCAGATGAGGGACATCACAGTGGCACCAGCCCTCAGGACCCCTCGGGGTCTCTACCACCCTCCCCTCCTGCTCCACACCATCTGCCCTGGGCCAGGGTCTCGGGGTCCCCTTATGACTGGTGATTGAGCAAAGGGCCCGGGGAGCTTTGGGGAGCCACCTCCCCAAGTCTGGAATGCGGGGACAGATCCGGGGGACAGTTTCTATGTGGGTGGGGACACAAGGAGTGACCAGCTCAGGAGGCGAGTCACGTCCTGTCCGGGGAGGCCAGCCACTCATGCCACAGGGGACAAGAACACCATCCAAGGTCCTATGTCACTTGGGCGGGGGCACGTTCACATCAGGAGTCCCAGGACCCGGGCCCTCCGCAGGTGCCCGGGGCTGGGCGGGAGGTGCAGGAAGGGGCCCCCTGACCACCCCACATGCCCAGCCCTTCACCCCAGCCGTGCCTGACTCCCTGCAAGGACCCCCAGACCCAGCTGGAGCCCCGCCCATCGTGGGTGCTCTTGAGCACCAATATGGGGGTGGGGAGGGGGGAGGCAGGACAGCCGGGCCCACCGGGCAGGGGGCTGAGCACAGACCCCCGCCGCCCCCCTCCCTCCCCGCACCATCTTCCAAAAGTTCAAATCAGCGCGGAATCAAGAAAATAAAAGTTTCCCATCCTACCCTCTGGTTTACTGGTTACTGAAAAGTGAGTTTTACAAACGGGTTTCTGTAGAGGACTTGTTTTCGGCGAGTTTATACCTTTGTATAAAAATCTGGAAGCGCCTTCTGCGCGCCGGGCCGCCTCCTCCGACACTTAGGGGAGGTATTTCTGCAGGAAGACGCCTCCCCGGGCAGCAGAAGCCGGCACTGAACCCCGAGGAGGGGTTGCTTTGGCCTCTCACCCGAGGCGGCGAGGGCGTCCCGCTCGCTGTACTTTTATAACACTTGGCGGGGCCGCTCTGGAGACCCGAGAAAACCCGCCAATAGCAGCTGCCGCGGCGGGGGGG
>CM053564.1:728526-785182 GCA_028646485.1 Cryptoprocta ferox | reverse complement strand
GGTGCCCCAAGGAGCAGGGTGAGCGAAGGGAACCTGGGGCCTCTCCAGGACGTGCCCCACGCCTGCTCAGAGACAGCAAGCTCCGGAGGGCCAGGGTCTGCGGCCCCGGGCCACAGCCGGCTTCCTCCTGCCCAGGGCGAAGATTTGGAAGGAGGAGCCGGCCAGACCCAGGAAGCTGGGAACCTGAACAGACACACACGTCCGCACCGAAGACGCGGCGCCTCACCTAGAGAGGCCCAGCCGGTCCCCCCAGCCCCTGGGGCTGTAGGACTGACTTCTCTGCTACAGTGCACAATCCAGGCCTGGGTGACCATCCCCTAGGGAGGCTGTCCCTCCCCAGCCATCAGCCGCCAGGGCTGCTGCAGGAGCAGGGGCCTGAGCAGCAGGGCACCCTTCGAGCGGGGCCCCATGGAGGGCAGAGGGGAGGAGGCGATCTTCGGCTTACAGACCTGAAGAGGATATTCCACAAACTGAACCCAGGGAAATAAGGTAGGAAAATTCTCCCCCCTTGATTTTGGCAAAGCAAACCCACGTGTGGGGGTAGCAGGGGTGCTCACCCAGGTCCTTCTCAGCCTTACCTCTGCCTGCAGTCCCCACCTGTGCCCCCAGCCTCCACCTCTGCCCCAGCCTCCACCTCTGCCCAGCCTCCACCTCTGCTTCCAGCCCCATCTCTGCCCTCAGCCTCCACATCTGCCCCCAGCCCCCATCTCTGCCCTCAGCCTCCACCTCTGCCCAGCCTCCACCTCTATTCAGAGCCTCCATCTCTGCCTCTAGCCTCCATTTCTGCCTCCAGTCCCCATCTCTGCTCTCAACCTCTACCTCTGCCCAGGCTCCTCCTCTGCCCCAGACCCCATCTCTGTCCCCAGCCCCCACCTCTGCCCCAGCCTCCACCTGTGCCCCAGGCTGAGAGCTCTGTCCAGCCCGGGTGCCAGGGCCTCTGGCAGCAGCCCCACGGTAGCCCTGCATGCTCCCTCCACCGTGGAGGCCTTGGCGCCACCTTTGCTCTGCATCAATATTGACCCAGCCTGGGGGGCAGGGGCCTGGTGGCCCGCAGGGGGCTTGCGGGGCTGCTCACACGCGCCCGCCGCGCTCCCCGGGCCCCTGACGTGTTGGTGGAGGGCTGGGAGCCACCCTGGAGGCCGCGCGGAGTGCTGACATTTACATGGGGAAAATAACAGGGCTCCTTTCTCCATGAAGCGTCCATTCATGCTTCTGCCTTGGGATCAAACCTCCCAGGAGTGTGAGACTCACCTTGTGCTCGCCTCGAGGCCGGGCCGGCGTGGAGCCAGAGGCGGAACATTCCGGGGCAACCTCTCCCTGGCGGCTCCTCCCCGCAGCAGTCTGCCCGGGGGCCCCTGCCAAGGCCCGGACTGGGGGAGGGCCGGTCGTGGGACCGCCTGCTGTGTGTGTCCACGCTGTGCTCCGTGCAGACGGGGCCTGGAGCCCTATGGGCTGCCCCCTCGGGGAGGGGTTGGGTAGACGTCCAGGGGCACAGAAGCTTCTGGAACCCCTCCCGGAGCATGGCCACGGGCTGCCTTAAGTCACACTGCACTTGACCTGCAGATATTTTAATAAAATATTTAGTGGCTTCTGTCTGCTTGGACAGGCAGACAAAGCACTACAGACGAGGGGCTTAAACAAGCCCAGTGCATTTCCTGACGCTTCTGGAAGCGCAAAGTCCGAGATCCAGGCATGGGCAGGGCCGGCTCCTCCGAGTCCCCGCGTGGTCTTCCCTGCGTGTCTGTGTCCACATCACCTGAAGACGCCCTCACACCTCTTTTACCTTGATCGCCCCGTTCAAGGCCCTGTCTTCAAATGCAGTTCTGTTCGGAGGAGCCCTAACTGGGGGGTAGGGATTCTACACAGGGATTTGGGGGACACACTTGGCCCATGAGAGCACCTCTCCCTGACAGTCGTCCGTAGGTGTTGTGGGAATAATAATCACCCCCTGGGTGCTCAGAGCTTTGCAATTTGCAAACACCTCCAGATCCACTACCCCTTTGCCCTGATTTTCTCCCCCTGTGCCCAGGCACAGGGATGGGGCAGGCGGATGGGGACCTGGGACCTCCTGCCTGTTGGAACCCCGGGGACCGTGCAGGATACAGAGATGATTTTTAATCCTTTCTACCCAACAGGAGTCCTGGTGCAGCACCTCTCTGAGCCTCAGTTTCCCCTCCTGTAAAATGGACTCGACCAGAGTCCCCGCCTGGAGCTCAGGAGCATAAGGGCCTGTGCCTGAGCAGAATGAGGGTCCTTCCTGTGGGTGACAGCTGTCATCAGTAAGGTCAGGGAGCGAGAAATCACACGCAGGGAGCAAAGGCGAGCAGAGGCTGTGGGGCCCCCCCCAGAAGGAGCCCCCCTGCCAGGCCTGAGTGACCAGGGCCTCCTCCCCCTGCAGGCTTCTCCTCCCCCGCCCGCCCCTCAAGGAGCCACCCTGTGCCTGCCTGCCGGGCCCCCAGCCCCACACCCTCCCCCGGGGAAAGCTGGGGACGGGGAAGCCTGCCTGAGACACTGCGGCCTCGCAGGGCGCCAGGCGCTGCTGCTCGGGCTGGCGCCTCGCTGGGGGACCGCGGTCTCCCCACTCCCCCTGGGGATCCACCAGCCTTTGGAGAAATGGCCTGCGGTCGCCGCTGCCGGTTAACAAGGCGTGATGGCCGAGGAGGAGTGAAAAGGGATATTATGTCGGTGGACTTCCCAGAGGCTGTTTGCCTTGTGCGCCATCCAGGGGCTGCCGTCTGGGGCGTGTGGGGCATGTGGAGCGACTGGCGGGCACTGCAGCCCCTTTCGGGGGGCTGTGTCCCGGGCGCCCCGCCCCTCCTGGCCCCTCCCAGACTCTGGCCCTGGTGGCACTTTCCGGAGAGCCTGGAAAATCTCTCCGGGGCCTGCCCCATGCTCGCAGAGCGGTGTGCGATTCTGGGGGGAGGAACGAACCCCTGGGCCACACAGGAGCCCGTGGACGAGTGTGGGGGTGCGTCTGTGCTGCTCACACAGTGCGTGAGGCCCGGGAGTGAGCGAGCAGGGCCCCCAGGACGCTCACTGGGCTGTAACCCATGCCGCCAGGGAGGCCACCTGGCCTCCCATCCCTCCTCTCCACGCCAGCTTCTCCGGGAAAGGCCGGGGCGTCTCCGCTCCTCACCCTGCACCCCCAGAATGGCCCCGGCCCCCAGACCCCACCTGCCAGGACACGACAACGGCCTTCATTTTTCCAAGCCCAAAGCTGCCCCCTGACCCTGGTTGGCAGAGGGAAGGTCTGAGCTCCAGGCCCGTCTCAGTTCTGGGACGAAGACCGCCTCCCGCCCTCAGGGGTTCGTGGGACCTCACTCCGGCCTTCCAGCTTCCTGGAAAAGGTCAGATTTGTCTTTAAGTGACCACAGTGCAAATGGCCCGGATGAGTCACCCCAGACCTGAGTCAGCCTGGCTGCCACGAATCTTCTATTTTAATTCATTTTCTTCACTGAGGTGAGATTAGCATTTTCCAGTGAGTGATTCTGTGATATTCGCTACTTTCGCAGTGTCTGCAGCCATCAGTTCTATCAGGTTCTGGGACGGTTTCATCCCCCCAGTAAGTTCCCGCCCCATCCTCAGTCCCCTCCCCCCCCCCCGACTCAGTGGCAGCTGAAAATCTGCTCTCTGTCTGTAGATTTGCCTGCTCTGGACGTTTCACAGAAGTGCACTCGCACACCGTGTGGCCTTTGAGGACTGGCCTCTGTCACCGAGCTTGGCGTTCTCCAGGCTCTACCACACCTGTGGTCCAGCTGACAGCGCCTCGCCCTATTCGGAGTGCTGTGGCCAAGCCCTACCCTCTGTGTGGATGGGCCACACTCGTATACCCCCCAGCCTGACCCCTGTCACCCCGCTGTCCCCGGACCACGCACGAGCGAGCACACGCCAGCCTCCACCCTCGGCCCCAGCCCACATGTGGCCACCACACACCCACTGTCCATCTTGCAATGCTGCATCCTGGAGGCATCACCGAGCAGCCACGGCGCGGGCAGCCACGGCGCGGGGCCCTCTGAGGACTATTTGGATTTTACTAATTTTTAACAGCCCAGGTGTGGGGTGTCAGGGTCCCGGGGAGGCTGTACCAGCTCTGTCCAGAGACACTGATTTCCCGTCCAGGGAGATCGGTCCATGTCTGTTGTCCTTCCCGTGACGGGCAGTCCCTCCCCCAGCCCAGCACTCCAGAAGCCGGCTGAGCCAGGTGCGAAGGGGCCATCTGGGTCCCCTCACCGATCCTTCCAGGGCCCTGCGTGCAGGTGAGGCACAACGGCTGGGCGGGCGTACTGAGAGGCTTCGTGGAGGTGGGCAGAGCCGTGCCCCCCGCCGGCTCCAGGGCCCAGGCCTCGGCTCCTTGTCCCCTCCCCCGCCGTCCCTCCCTCGACTTCCAGCTGATTTTTCTGCCGGCATTCCAGGGAAAATCAAATCCTCCCGGGTAGAAACGGCATCTGTCCAAATGAGTTTTCTGAGTTTGGTCTGAAACACTTTGGGAAGCTCCAGGAGAGAAAATATGGTTTTGATTTCGCCGAGCAGGCGCAGACCCCCGAACCAGGCCCACGTGGTCTGAGAGCCCGTCTCTCAGATTCTCCCCCAGACACGGCGCGTCGCAGAGCGAGCGGAGCAGGAGCTGGCTGACAAGTGGCCTCTCTCTGGGCCTGGGGGCTCCTGTCCGAGGGCACTGCCCCTCTGGTCCCGGCCTCGGAGAGAGCCACTCCTCTGAACTTGGACAGGCACTTGTCAAGGTCATGAGAAACCTGGGGGCCCCCCGGCCGGTACAGCTCCCTCTCTCAGACCCCACAGCCTGGCGGCAGGCGGATGTCGGTGCCCGTCCACCCGGGACTGCCGCGTGAGACCGGGGGCTCCGAGCAGGGCCGGGCGTGCGGCCTCGCGAGCACCTGGGCTCCTTTCTTGTCTGGCCTGAGGTGCTGGTCGTGCCTACCCGCCGTTGGGGGATCCCAAGCCCAGAGCCCGTGGTTAGAGGTCAGCCGGGGGGGTCCCTGCTGACTGTCCCATGCCGGGCTCTCAGAAGCCCGGGGCAGCACGCGTGGGGAGGCCCGTCAGCCTCCCTGGTCTGGGCGCGCGGGGAAAAGGCCCTGCTGGAGGTCACTGGAAGTCTCCACGCCTTCCTGGACCCCGCGTTGGCAGAGAAGAACTTGAGAGACCTCACCAGCCTCTGAAGCCTTATGATCCAGGAGACCCCGGCTCCCCAGCAGCAGAACGGGAGCGGCCCCTGCCCAGGCACTGGAGCGGGGAGATATCACGTGACCAACTTGGGGTGTGGGGCCCCCCATCTTTATGTTGCTTGAAGCCCCTCAGATGCTCACAGCTGCTGACAGGCAGCCCCATGTGCCTGGCAAGAGGCGCTGGGGTCAGCGGGGACAAGAACGAGCCTGCTACCGGTCTCGTGGGGCTCACGATGTGTGGGTGGGGTGACCGGGCCCCATATGGTCCCACCTGTTGCCGTGATCGCTGACGGACACCTGAGCCTCAGGGGAAATAATCAGATGGGCATGTTGTTCGGGGCAGTCCAGGAGGCTTCTCGAAGGAGGTGGCATGTGAGCTGAGGATGAGAGGTGCTGGCTGGGGAGTGGCAGCGGAGGCCTTGGACTCCAGGGCCCAAGGGGCAGGGTCTCCGGGCAATGACCCATTGGGCACACGTGTCCTTCATTTCATGGGCATCACCCGGGGCCCGCCCTGCCTGGGAGCAGGGCACCAGCACTTGTCACTCTAGCTTGCTTGCCCGTGGCTGCAAGGGACAGCGTTTTAATCCCTTCCCTCCGGCTCTTCCGGGTCCAAGCTTCTCCTCACTCAAGCAGACCACTGGGCCCACTGCCCTGCACCTCCTTCCCTGTTGGCTCCCTCACCCTTGAGGGCCCCAGGCAGAGCGTGGGTGCCTGTTTCTCAGGTGGGTGAACTGAGTCCGTGCCTTCCCTCACGCCCCCAGCCAGGGGTGAGCGGCAGGGACCACGAAGCAGTTCCCGCTGGGGCCCCTCCATCCCGCTGACCCAGGGACACCATAACCCTCCATCCCGCTGCGTCCGGGAGCAGCAGGCCGCAGCTTGCAAACCCGAGCTTCGGAAACTCAAAATACAGGAGGATCTGGCTGGGGACACTTGGGGGCTCCGTGGGCTGTTTTGTAACGACAGAGGGAGCGCCTCGCCCACACTCCGGATCTGCCGCACCCGCCGCCGCCCACGGACCCTGCGGAATTAGCTCGCAAATGGGAGGAACAGGTGACGGCGCCTGCTCTGGGGACGTCAGCCCTGCGATCTCACACCCGAGGTGCGTGAGGCAGGAGGCGGGGGCGGGGGCCCCGAGACCCCGTTGCAAATTAAGATGTACTTTGCCTCCTTTCCAAAGGCACCGAGCTGGCTGCGTCCCTGCTTTGCAAGGAAATGACTTTCCTGCCAGATGGGAGCGGGACGCCCACCTCCCCGCAGCTCCCGCCAGCGCCGGCTGGATCCCACGCGGCCTGCCTTCCTGAAGTGGTGAGAGTCCCCTCAGCCCCACGGCCTGCGACATCCACTTCCCTGGGCGGGCGGGCGGGCGGGGCTGGGGGAGGAAACACTCCCGCCAGCGCTTCCTGCCCAGGTCGCCTGGCGTCCCCGCAGCTCCCGCGGGCCCAGGCCGTCACGGTGGCAGGGGCTGGGCCACGCTTGGTGTTCAGCGCGCCCCCACGGACCACCTGGCCCAGCTTCCAAGGGGGCCTGCAGGCCCTTCCTGGCCTCACGGCTGCCCTGGGCATCCCAGTGTGCCCCCTGCCCTCCCAGGGGGTCCGGCCAGAGTTCAGAGCGTCCTGGCAGCCTCAGGATCGGCCAAGAATGCTTCCTCTGTGGGCACGGCCAGTGCACTCCTGCAGACCGGCCGCAGGCTCCTGGGACCAGGGCGCCTCTGGCCTGACCCCTGGGGAGACAGCGCAGGAGGAAGCCCCCTCTGACCAGCGGACTCGGCAAGGGCCCCTTCTACTTCCCCGAGACAGCGGGACACCCTGTGCTGGGCAGAGGGTGGACAGGTGCGGGGCGCCCTGGTCGCTGCAGCAGACCCCGGCCCATCTCACCCCCTGGGGCCTTGCCCTGTTCTGTCCTCTTCCCAGGGCTTGGCCTGGGGTCTCAGCCAGCAGGGGGACTGCAGAGAAAGCACAGACCTGTCACGCCGTGTCCCCTCATGTATTAAATAGGCCAAAGACTGGAGCCAGCCCAGCAAGCCTGCGAGCCCTTGCTGAGAGCACGGCGGCTGGGCAAGGGGCTGGCCCGGAAGCCTCTGGAAGCCTTCCTCACTCGGCTCGGTGCCAACGCCAGCCAGTCCCCCACCCCCCACGCACACCTGTCTGCCCCCAGCCCAGATGCTGGGGTGCTCATGGCCCCCTGAAGGCTGAATGACTTCCCAGGTCCCGGGGAACTTGGGGGCATCTGTGAGTGGGTCCGTCCTCCTGTCCCCTCCTCTCCCTCAGTGGATGAAAAGTGCCTCAGACGCCCCAAGAATTAACAAAAGGCTGTCATCAAGGCCATTCACCTGCTTCAGGACATTTTCTTCCCATGTATTGAATAGAGAGGAATCTTCCAGAATGTGGAGACTTGGGGGGCACGGACCCTCGAGTCTGCAGAGAGATATTCTAGGGATGCAGCTTTCCATTGGCAGATCAGTATCGGTCTGGACTGACTTGGGGAGAAATCTCCCAGAAATGTCTTGCTCACTGCTCTGCCTTCAAAAACAAAATCAAAACCCAAACAAAACCTTAAACGTCACATAAACGGAGTCGCGGGGACGTCCTCTGTCTACAGAGGCTCCACGCTGCCTCCACTCTTCTCACTGTTGAGTTGGATCCCAATGTGTGAAACACGATAGTGCATGGGTGTACTCGAAGGGCAGCCTACAAGGAACACTCTCGCTAACGGAGACTGAGCGTGCATTTTGGATGGGTGCACACACGCCTGGGAGGGAACGCCGGCCTGCAGGACACCTGTGTGTCAGCTCGCCTGGAAACTGCCCCTGAAGGATGAGGCCTGTGTCCTCTCTGGCGCTCCAGGCTCTCCCCCCACCCCAGCTCCGGGGACCCTAGCAGGTGCCACACTTTGTGCAGAAGAGTTTGACAAACACCTCAACTGCTTCTCGGTACCTGAAGGTCACGTTCGTCAGCGTTGGCCACCTCCACCTGCCAGGGACACCATAACCCTGAGCTTCCAGCCACGAGGCCGCCCCTCCCACTTCAGTCCCTGTGGCTCTAGTTCTTCCAGAGGAGCCACACCGGATCCCATCTGGAGCAGGCACACCTGGCAGCACCTTCACTCACTCACGGGTTTGCTCATCCAGCAAACACTCGCCAAGTAGCTGGCTGTGTCCGGGGTGGCCCAGGGCATGGATGGGAGTGATGCAGCCACGGCCCTGACTTTGCTGAGCTCATGGGGCTGCCAGGGGCACCCTGCCCATGTTAGGGGGGCGCCCTCCACCCGTTGCTCCCACCCACACCACAGACAGGCATGAGCAGTGTGGAACGTTCCACACCTGTTGGCGAGGGTGACTACCATCCTGGCTCTCCATGACGAAATGCCCATGTGAGTTGGGCACCCTACTGGTCCCTGAGTCCTGGGACCCAGAACTGTGAGGGGCTGCACCTGGGGCCCAGCCCACCAACTCTGCCTGCTTGGGCATGGCTCACAGCTGCCCTCATGGCCCTCAGTGCTGCCGCTCACTCAGGACCAGAGAGAAAAGAACCGGCCAGAGGGGTCCAGACGGACTCCCGGGAGCCGAATAAAGGAGCAAAGGATGATGCTGTTTACCAGGACCAACACTGGATGAGGGCTGAGGTCACAGGCTCCTGCTTAAGGACCAGACTCTGTGGGAACATCTCAGGAGAGCAGGCAGGGTCCCTGTATGGATTCCCACAGTCCTCTGCACTTGTCCTGTGTGACTCTTTACTGCTCTCCAGGTCAGTCTCCTCCTTTGAGCCCCGTTACCTGCTGTATGATGGTCACTGGATGGATGGAAGGATGGATAGACAGATGAATAGATCGATAGATGGATGGATGATAGATGATAGATGGATGGGTGGATGGATGGATGATGGATGGATGGGTGGATGGGAGGCTGGATAATGAATGGATGGATGGATGATGCATGGATGGATGGATAGAATGAAAGATGGATGGATGGATGATGGATGGACTGATGGATGTATGGATGTATGGATGAATGGTTGGATGGATGAATGATGGATGGATGAACGGATGGATGGATGGAGGTGTGGGTGGATGGATGGACTGATGGATGAATGGATGGATGAATTGTTGGATGAATGAATGATGGATGGACGAACAGATGGATGGATGGGTGGATGGATGGATGAATGGTTGGATGAATGAATGATGGATGAATGAACAGATGGATGGATGGAGGGGTGGGTGGATGGATGGACTGATGGATGAATGGATGGATGAATTGTTGGATGAATGAATGATGGATGGATGAACAGATGGATGGATGGATGGATGGGTGGATGGATGAATGATGGATGAATGAACAGATGGATGGGTGGATGGATGGATGATGGATGGATGAATGGTTGGATGGATGAATGATGGATGGATGAACAGATGGATGGATGGAGGGGTGGGTGGATGGATGGATGATGGATGGATGGATGGAAGGAAGGATAGACAGAGAGCCGGTTGCCCTGGCTGGCAGGCCAACTCCTTGCAGAAGTGTGAGCCCTCTCACTGTATGGCCATGTTGGTGATGGGTATTGATGGCTACTTCTGACCAGACCCTCTACTAAACACATGCCCATGTGTGCCTCCCATCTTCTCGAGCACCGTTTCTGGGGAGGTGGGTGTTGTTCTTCCCACTTTACAGTTGGACCACGGAGGACAGAGAGGCCAGTAACCTGTCCAAAGCTGAGCACCCTGGGAAGCTCCAGGCACCAGGCAGCATGTGTCAGGGTAAACTTTGACTCTGCCTTGACACCCTGTCCCTATTTGGGAAAAGGTGGAAGAGTCAGGTTTCTAGAGCCAGTGTCACCCAGGTCCTCTGGCCGCCTTCGTCTCTCTCTCCCCCCGTGGTGACTGAGTTCCTCAAAGGACTTGAGGGGCCTCAGGAAGCAGTAGGAGGGAGCCCCCCTGTTCGGGGGGGCCCAGGGAGTCCTGGCCCACCCCAGGCTCGCACACAGGTTTGAGAGGGGACACCAGGCAGTGAGTTGCAAAGACATCACAGTGCTTCCCAGGGTGAACACTTGTTACCTGGAAACCAGTGTGGCCTCCACGCAGCCTGACTCGGGGTGGGGCCCCCTCCACCCAGGGACGCCCAGCACTTGCCCTCTGTCTGCCGGAGAAGCTGTCCTCTGGTCCCAACGGCCCGGGGACAGCACTGGGACCCAGTCTGGCTGCCCAACCTTACGCTGAAGTTCTGGAACAAGAGACAGAACCCTTCTCATCGGCCAGTCAGGCCCCTCCAGAATGTGGCGCGGGCCAGAGGAGAGGATGTGGGCACAGCCCCACTGAAGGCCCCCAAGGCTGTGGCCCCATCCCTTCACATCCAGCACGGGAGGGCTGCTGACCCACTCAGTGACAAACGTTGCTTTTCCTCTGACGTTCTCATCACCCCTGGGGCGAGGGAGACTTCTCCCCACCTGCCCAGGATTCCTACCCCCCACCCCCATCTGTCCAGCAAGGACCCTGAGACCACAACCAAAGGGGGTCAGACAAGCTGCAAAGGGGCAGGAAACCAGGCAGTGGGCTCCGGCAGGTTTTCGAATCCAGCCCCTGCCCCATGGGCCAGGACTCGTGGGCAGCGGGACCCCCAATGAATTCCTACTTCACAGTCACTCTGTTCTTGCCCTCCACCCGCTGAGGAGCCCAGTTTTTCTGGGGGGGGGGGCGGAGCCGGATCTGTGGGTGGTACTTTTCTCGGGTGACGTCTGAATAGCCATGACAGCAGCTAAGGGTGGTGGAGCCTCGCTCTGGGAAGAGCTTCTTCTGGGTCTCCCCCTCTTTCCTCTCCCTTTCCTCTCCTCCCTCCACCCCTGCCTTCTGCGTCTCTGGTCTCACAGAAGGGGAGCACCCCCATGCCGGCCTCCGTCCCTGCCACCCCCAGCCAGGAAGTAGAGTCTGGGGGCCAGAACACCCATCCCAAGTCCCTGCACATCCAAATATTTACTACTGTGTCTGCACACAAAAATTAATACACCAATTTTGTCGGCCGTTCCCACTGCCCGCTTCGCCTTCGGGGAGTCAGGTCGGCCGGGGAGTCAGGCGGGCCGCCCGCCCCGCGGACCACAATGGTAGCGCCCACAATGCGCGCACAGAGGCCGGCTGGTCGCGCATACAAAGCGCCTGGCCCGGCCATTATCATTCCGGAGCCGAAATCCACCCCAGCCCGCATCTCATCGGTCATTCAGCAGCCCTTAATGACTTGTCAGTTCCTTGCCCTGCCATTTTCTGTCTAATTAATTCTTTTATTGTGCACCGGATAAAGAAAGACAAAGGCCTCCCCGGCAATAATGATTCATTAAAATGCAGCGCCTTCGCCCGCTGCTCTTGGCCGCGCACCAGCCCGGCTGCTCAGCCCTGCCCGGGCACTACCGCCGCACTCCCCCCGGGCCGCGCGCCCCTTAACCCTTTCCAGGGACCGGCAGGCCTGGCGGTTGGCTGCACGCCCGGCATTGGGCGCCGCCCTGCCTCAGCTTTGGGGGACCTGGGGAGCGGGGCTCCTGCAGCCGCCCTGCCTGTTCCTGCCCCATCGGGGAGCCCCTCGGAGAGGCCTCCGTGGAGTGTCCTGCACTTTCCCACGGCAGCCTCAGCGGGACTGGATTCTGGCCCCGGCCCCACCGGGAAGGCTGGGGCTGGGCTGGTGGTGGTGCATGTGCCACACACAGGACCCCCCCTGGGCAGCCCAGCATGGGCGGGGTAAGCAGGGGGGCTGAGCCGGTGGGGGCGGGGGGCAACCAAGGCAACAGGTCACTGCGAGGCAAGGGAGTGAGGACCCCAGGGCTCTAGGGACAAGTCCCCCAGCCGGACAAGGCAGGAAGGGACCTGTCACGTGTGTCTGTGCTCTGGCCCCAGCCATCCAGCGTAATCCTCGGCACGGCCATCACCGCCCCACGGTCATGGGGGGAAACCGAGGCACACAGAGATCACTGACACGTGGCAGAACTTCCAACCGCTGGCCTGGCCTTCGTTCCTGGGGGAGGCAGGTCAGACCCCCCAGGGCAGTAGGTGGGACCCCAGAGGCAGAGGCTGGGAAAGGTGGCCCCGCTCTGCAGGCTTCTGAATGCACCTTCTCTGCCTGGTTCACCTAATTTTCTTACTGACAAACCCACCTTACTTGTGGGTGAGCAAACAGAAGCGTCCTGTGAGGAGAGGCAGTAACGTGCTACCGGCACTCGCTCTCCGCATCTGCAAAATGCTGGGTCACAGCCAGGTCCTAGTCTCACTGAGCGCCCCCAGACACCGCCAGCAGGGAACGCGGGAGATGGGGAAACCCTCCAAGCCCTGATTCCCACTCTTCCTGGGACACAAATGGGCTGGGGGTGGGCAGTGCCAGGCTCTCAGCTCCAGGAGGACCCTCGCACGAAGGCAGGGCCACGCCCCCCGTGTGTCTCCCCATTTTGCTCATTCCTTTCCTGACTTTTCTCCTCGGAAGGTTCCCGTGGCCCCCGGGGGCGCCCCAGGGCCTCCACAGCCCCATCCTGGCAGGACTTCTGCTCTCTCCAGGATGCAGGGACCCCAGAGCAGGAAGCCTTCGGCCCAGAGTGAGACAGAGAAGCAGACCCCCGGGCCGTTACACATCGCCCTCCCTTGGGAACGGGTCCCTGCCCGAGTCCCTGTGGCAGCAGCTCGCACCCATGGTCTTGAGGTGTGCACCTGGGATCTCCCCAGGGGCAGGAGAAGGGGATCTCGCAGCACTGGCTCATGGTCAGCGCCGGTTTTCCATGAAGCCTGGCGGAACGTGTCCCAGGAGGCTGTCGACTCAGGGTGGTAAGGACTTTAGTGTCCAGTGGCCCAGAAACAAGTCAGCTCAGCCCCGCTGTGTGGCCCACAGCTCCGGCAGCCCTGGTCAGCCAGAGGCAGGTCCATAAAGATTCTCTGTCCAGGGCCGACCTGGAGGCCCTGGGCCAGATGTCGGGAAGGAAAGATCGGGGTCCACGCACCAGGCCATGACCCCGAGTCTGACACCTGCCCTGGGGGTGCTGTCCCCTAAATGTGGCCAGAAGTCGAAGCCGGCAGGGTGGGTGTGGAATCTGCCCCCTCCCCTGGGGCAGGCCTGCTGGGGGGCCCTGGCGCTCCCCCAGGCAGCTGCTCAGAGGACACAGGCCCTCCCCAGAGCTGACAGCCACACCGGCCGTGAACTCACATCCAAACAGAAAGTCTGCTCCTGAAAGCCGATATATCGTCCCAGGAAGAGCAATTATACGCGGAACCTGGAGGGGCTTTCCCAGTCTATGGGAGCAGGGTCTGGGTCATAAACGCCCTTTCCCCTTTGTCTCTGAATAGGGCATTCTGTTCAGCTGAGATCAGAGGCAAGGCGCTTAGCCCCGGGGAAGGAAATGAAAAATGAGGAACTTTTCCCGCCAGCTCGTCCCCAGGATGGGCCGATGGAGCGCTCTCGGGGAGAACTGGGCTCTGGACAAGCTTGGACTTGGGGCCCGGTGGGGCGAGGCCAGCCTCGTGAGCAGTGCTGCCTGCTGGGAGCTTGCTGGAAAAACCCTCACAAGCCTGCAGACCAGGGCAGCCCCAGGGACCCCTGCCCTGATCCCCCCGGGGGGTCCACCTTGGCCACCTCCTCACAACGCCACCAGGGACCTGGCATTTGGGGAGCAGAGGCCCCATGACCCCCAGGACCCTTGGCCGTGGGCTCAGCCTCCAATGTCTGAGAGTGCTGTGAAGGGGAGGCCAGCAGCCTGGCCCCCGGGGAGGGGTGGGGTGTCTGGAGAGGAGAGGGACGCCGTGGCTGTCTCCGTGAGCTCAGACTCGCGAGCCCACAGGGAGGCTGGCCTGGGACGCGGGGGCCGGAAGGCCCTCGAACAGTCAGAATGGCGGCAAGAAGGGCTGGACCCCCGGGAGCTAACACACAGGAGCCCCTCCAAGCGCAAACAAAACTGGCAGGGCCGAGTCAATCCCAGAGCCAGCAACGGGGCGGCCTCACTCCTTCCGTCAGGGAGCCAGATGCAAGGGCTTTCCTTGGTTTGGGGTGTCCGAGTGAGAGCCTGGAGGGCCATATGGACCCGGACGGCCCTTGGCTGGGCGCAGGACGTGCTGGACAGGCTCCACACGGGCATCCGTGAGCCTGGCTTGCGGCCCCTCCCAGACCCCGCCTCGCCCCGGAGGCTTGGCACGCCCTGGACCTCAGGAACCCTCGGGCAGCTCTTCCCAAACACTACGCTTGGCAGGCCCCGGACGTCGCTCTCCAGCTCAGGGTGAGGGATGCGCCCTGGCTCGCAGCCACTCGGGCGGCTGGCAGACAAGGGGACGGGATGGGAGCCCCCCTACCTGGGCCACCCCGTTAAAATCGCAGAGGCGATTGCTTCACGTAGCTGGCTTCCCGGGAGACGTGTAAGCTTGCTCTCAGCCCCAGTTGGAGATGCCTGGGAAGCGTCCCCACGGCCCGGAGGTGGGAGCCCCTAGCCCCAGGCAGCCTCCGAACCAGCTGTGGGCGCTGGGGGGCCCGGCCGGGGGGGGGTAAGACTGCTCCTTGCTTGCGAGTGCGCCCCACATCATTCCTCCCTAGAGACGCTCAGCCAGCCAGACAACCCTGCCCGTTCCCCCAGGGCAGCTTTCACCCAGCTCCCAGCCTGGCTCTGCGCCAGCGCCGAAAAAGGCCGCCAGCCACCCAGAAGCCCTCGCTGGGCTTCGCCTGGGAGGAAACCATGGCCCCGAATCTGGACCCGTTTTGCCTACTGAATAGGCCCCCGGGGAAGGAAGATGCTGGCGGCAAGACCGGCTTCCTGGGGCCTCAGATCTGTTCAAATCCAGACACAGCCCCTGCAGTTGGGGGGAGGGGGGCTGGCTGTGCCCCAGGCCTGGAGCGCTGTGTCTGCCTTCCATGGGGCTCCGGATGCCACATCCTCTGAGGAGGGCTCCGGGTAGACCCCACTCCTGCCTCGCCAAGGCCCTTGAACCAGACCCCGTGCTCTCGGAGCCCCCACCCCCCCAGGCTTACAGAAAGCAATACACAAAACAGAGCCCGAGTAGATAAAAAGCGTTTTTTTTTTAATTTTATCAAATTGATCTGTACAAAAGTTAGCGTTGCTTGGTCAGAAAGTCGCGGAACACAGCAGGTAAGTGACAGCGGAAGCCCAAACTCCACGCACAAGGACGGGTTTTGCATCAAAATGAGTTCGCTGTAGTTCCCTGCCCCCACCCCCAAAAAGAGATATGCAAAACAAATTCTTTTCTTCTAGAAAAAGGTAGGAAAAAGTAGAAAAAGTAAAAAGAAGCAACTTCTCAGAGGTCTTTACATGTACAAAGTTTTAAAGGCACAAGTTTCCATGAAGTAGGCAGTTACCGTTGCTCAGGACACAGAAGCAGTCCGCGCGCGCCGGGTATTATTCATCTAAAGCTAAGACTCTAAACACTTAGTGGAGAAGGTTTTAGTTTCACAGCTTGTAGGTGGCGTCTGGGTCCTAAGAGCCGAGATCAACGGGCTTCTCCAGACACCCCCTCCCAGGAAATCCCATCCCCCACTTGGCACAGGTACGGGCAGGGGTGCAGTCCCGGGACACCCATGCCCGCTAAGCCTCGACTTCACGAGGGTGCCACGGCACCCCGGCCCGGTCACAGACATGACCAGCCAACCCCTTCTCCTCCTCGGGGGCCCGGCCGCCTCCCAGGGGCCTGGAGCCCCAGGGCCCCCACCCCGCGCGTCCTCCTGGCCCTGGTGCTCAGCGACCCGGCCTCCGTTTCGTCTGAAATTCTACTTTCCGCACAAATCACTTCATTATTTAAAGATAAAATAATACAGAACATAAATACATTTCAACAGCTTCCAAAACAAATCGAACGTGTTTAAGCTTCAAAAATTAAAATTAAAAAAAATAATAAAATAAAAAGAGGGAAGCGTTAGTCACAGCCAAACCTTGCTAGGAAGAGCCTGCGCTGTGGGAGCACCTGGTCCCGAGAGGTGCTCCCGCAGTCGCGTTCTCGCCAGGCTGTGGATGCCGCCGCGCCGCCCGTTGGTCCCGAGGGTTCCCGGCGTGAGGCTGGCAAGGACCCTGGAACACGGAGCTCCCGCGCCTTTTTCCTCCTTTCTGTTTTGTCTTGTGGCTGCTTTGTGTCCACGGAGATGCAAAACCAAGGGGCTGCGTCTGCAGGGAAGAGGGCCCAACGGCCGTCCCTCGTCCAGAGTCGCCAGTCACCGCAAAGAGCGAGCAAGAAGGAAAAGAGGGCTTTGTTGGCTGAAGGGCGTGTGGAGATCTGGAAGCAACGGGGCGTCGGGCACAAAGCGTGGTTTCCCACAGACGTCAGCAGGCACTTGCCGGAGCCGCGATCTCGTTTCCCTCGGCCCTGGCACCCCTTCCGGAAGACCTGAGGCTCTGCCTGTCTTTGCCGAGATAAAGGTTCTCCCTCCCCGACGCCAGTCTCCTCCACGGGCCACGGCGCCCTCAGGGTCTGCTCAGGGTAGTGTACACGGGCTGGTCCCAATTGCCGGGTGGGCTGTGGGCGGGCGGCACAGAGAGGCCGCTGAGCAGGGGTGAGGCGTAGGGCCGACGGGAAGGGTGGAAGTAGGGGCACTGGTAGAGGCTGGAGGGGCAGCCGGGGTACGGGCTGTAGTAGCTGGGGGCCTGCAGGTCGGTGTAGTCGCACTGCGAGCTGGTGAAGGAGCTGGCGGCCGCGGCCGGGGCCGCCGTGGTCACGCTGGCCTGGCCACTGTAGGAGGCGTAGTCGGCGCGGCCGGGGGAACCGTGCGACTGGTCGCCGTAGTGGCTGGGGCTCAGCTGCTCCGTCTTGATGTGCGGCCGCGGGGGGCCCGTCTCGGTGGGCGATGCTGAAGCGGACGGGGCTCCCTTGTGGGCCCACACAGGGGACGCCCCGAGGCCGGCTGCCCCCGAGTGTGAGTAGGAGGCGCCCCCGTAGGAGCTGGCGGCGGGCTGGCCTGGCTCTGCAGGCAGGGCCGAGTGGCCGTTGAGGGGCAGGTACTGGTCGAACTCGTGCACGTCGAAGGTGTCCATGTTGCCGATGACCTCGCTGCTCAGCTCTGAGATGTCCACGTTGCTGAAGTCGATGTTCTGGCGCCCGCTGTCTGCCAGACGGCGGCCTTCCAGCTTCAGCTCCGGCTTGGCCCCATGGTGCAGGTCGGTCTTGGGGGTGGTGGGCGGGGTGGGTGGCCCGTGGGTCTGCCCTAGGGACAGAGCACATTTCAGGCATGAATGCCCCTTCTGTGGGGGGCCGGCTGGCCGGCAACTCGCACCAGGAGGAAAACCAGCCCGCTAACTGCCGCAGGTAGAAATCAACGGCTTTTTGTTTCTGTACGTTTCCCAGAAATTCCAGCAGAGCCAGACCCAGACCTCACCGCTTGGCCGAGGAAATTCCGTTAAGCACTGTTCTGCAGGAAGAGCTGGGGCCATGGGGGCCCCCCACCCCCACCCCGTGAAGACCAAGGTGGGGGAAAGGAGAGGAAGCGCCCAGCCTCTCGCCCATGACCACAAGGCCGTGCACACAAAACCCACTGTCCCCCAGGCTCACAGAGGTACAACTTGACCGAGACTGCTCGGCTGGCCGGGACGCCCCCCACCCCCCCAGTCCATCCGGTCCTGAGGCTGGGCTGCTGACCACCACGCCAGGGACACGAGTGAGTGCTAGGTCCGCACCAGCAGCAAGGCCAGGGGAAGCAGAAACGCCTTCAGGCAGGGCAGAAAACGCACAGGTCACGTGACACCCGACCAGGGAAGAACTGCGAGAATGTCAGCGCTCAGAGGGGGCTAAGCATACCCCCGTGTGCACCCGGGACCGTAGGGGGACGCCGACACCAGCCTTGGGAGTGAGCCGCTGCTCCCTACCCCCACTGCTCATCTCAGCGGATGCCAGAGCTCCCACTTCTCCCACTGGGGGGCCCCAGGCGCCCACCTGTGTGGTCGCTGTGGTGGTGCGCGTCACCGAGGCCCGCGTCCGCCTTGTACACGGCACCGCCGGGATGGGGGCCCAGCTCGGCCCCGGAGTCAGAGTCGCCCTGGCCTGCTTTCACACTCTTCCTGCGGCGCGGCTGGTACTTGTAATCCGGATGGTCCTTCTTGTGCTGGACCCGCAGCCGCTCCGCCTCCTCCACGAAGGGGCGCTTCTCACTCTCGCTCAGCAAGCTGCAGCACCAAGGGCAGAGGTGGGATGGCGAGGGCACCCCCGCCGCCCCAGGGGAGGGCCTCGCGCCCCTCCCCCGACCCTCACGGGGATGCCTGCGCGTGCTCCCACACCTCAGCAGGCACCAGGCGAGCGCCCCCCTCTCTGAGGACGGGGGCTCGAGCCGGCAAGGACTTCTGATGAGGGTCAAAGGCACATTCTGGAACAAAACCCAAAGCCTTCCATCTCCATCATCTCCTTACTTCCCTTTGCCCAGAGACTGTAAGTCCCCTCCCTCTGGAGCTTTCTAAGGCAGGCGGGGGAGGCGGCAGAACCCAGCTGAGACAACGCTGCGGACAAAGCCAAAGCGAGGCTTCCGGGGAATGAGCAGGGAGCGACTCCGCGGGCACTGGGCTTCCCAGACCTCCGGGAACACTGTCGACACTGGCGGTCCTCGAGGAGGCTCACAACACACGCCTCAAACCCGTCCAGAAGCTCACCTCCACTGCCTATGGGGCAGGGCACAGAGCTGCCAGAGTCCACTGTGCCCGGACCGGGCAGAGCACAGAGCACATCCGTGCCAACTCCCAGGGCCCACTCAGGAGGGGAGGAGGGGGAAACGGGATCCTGCGCCCTGAACCCAAAGCCATTGTTGGAACCCGAGTAGACCGCCATCGGTGGGGACAAGCTTTTCTGCGCAGCAAGTGCCCCTGCTGCTGCCCTGCTTCCTGCACAAGCGCCCAGCTCCCCCACGCCCAGTGGGCACAAAGCACGCTTGTGCCGGACCGCTCTTGCATCCCCGGCCTCTCCTTGCTGAGGGGTGAGGGGTGCAGAGCAGGCAGAGGGTGGAGCAGCTGCAGGGAGGCTGCCAGCCCGACACATATGCACCCCCGCCATCTGCCTTGACTTCCCGCACATGGTGGTCCGAGAGTGGAGGGGAGCCCTTTCCAAAGAAGGGCACCTCCAGCGAGCACCACATTGCCCCATACGGTGTCCTGCTTCTGGACAGAGGTACCTTTCCTCAGGGAGGCACAGGCCTCCGGGCTTTGGGGCCACTCACAGGTGGGGTCCCCCTCCCAGCAGGCTGGTGGCGGCTGAGGCAGTGTGCTAGGGCTTGCACGCTCGCCCCGCAGCCCTCTGTGGCCCCCACCGCCTGAGCACCCCGGGGCGCAGTCAGCGCGGCGGAGGGCGGTCGTCTACAGGGACCGGCCCTGGGAACAGCCGCCGGGAGCAGAGCCGAGGCCGGGCGCGGGGCCCCCTCCTGAACCCCAGGACCCGCTCGCAGCCCGCCCGCGCGGCTGGGGTCCCCGTCCCCGCCCTGGGGACGGCGCACTTACCGCCACAGCTTGCCCAGCGTCTTGCTGAGCTCCGCGTTGTGCAGGTGCGGGTACTGATCGGCCAGCTTGCGGCGCGCCGCCTGCGCCCACACCATGAACGCGTTCATGGGCCGCTTCACGTGAGGCTTGGCCTTCAGCGCGCCGCCGCCGCCGCCGCGCACCGGCATGGGCACCAGGCTCCAGTCGTAGCCCTTGAGCACCTGCGACACGGCGTCGCGGATGCAGGCTGGAAAGCGGTCGTCCGCCGCCTCGGCCGCGTCGCCCCGGCCGCCGCCCCCGGCGCCCGCCGCGCGGCCCAGGCCCTCGGAACCGGCAGGCGACGGCGGAGCGTCGGAGTCCGAGTCCTCCACGTGCGACATGGAGCTGGCGGTGCCGGACGGGCTGCAGGGCGGCTGGGCACGGGCCTCGCTCATGTCCAGCATCGGGGCCGCGCGCGGAGTGGCGCGCGCCGGGACCCGCAGGGCCGCTGCTCGGCTGCGCCGCGGCCGCCCTGGGACCCGAGGTCGCCGCGCGGTGGCCCGACCTGCGTCCCCGCCGCCGCCGCAGCCCGACCCCGGCCCCTCCGCTGCCGCCGCCGCCGCCGAAGCTCCGTCCCGGCTGAGGACCCGCAACAAGTTTCTTTAAGCGGCGGCCGCGAGGCTCCGCCCCCTGCCCGGGTCCCCATTGGCCCGCGCGCGCCCCGCTGCCCCCGAGGGCGGAGCCCGGCTGCCCGCCCCTCCCCCACACTAAGAAAGTGCCGCGGTTCCCCCTGCGCCCCCGCCCGCCCCACCCCGCGCCGCCCCACGCCGCGGGCCCCCTTTCCAGGAGGGGCGGGGAGGGAAGGGGGTCCGGGACCTGGAACGGCGGGGCGCTCCGAGTGCCTCTGCCGGGCGCGCAGCGGCTCTGGGGCGTCCCGCCCTCGGCCCCGTGGCCCAGCCCGGGAAAGCCCGCTGCGCGTGGAGGCGGGTCCTCCAGAGCCTCTCCCGCAGCCGGTCCTGAGCCCCGGCGTCTCGCCCGCAACCCGGAGGCGCCGGGTCAACTGCTGCCAGCCTGCGGCCCAGGGGAGGGCTGGCTCGGCCGCGTAGCCTCGAAGCCGGGGCTCCCCGGCCGCAGGGCCCGCGCGCGGGACAGGACCCTCCAGCGCGCCCTGAGTTTGCGCGCCGCGCACGTCCAGGTAAAGCGCGCCCGAAGGCCGTGGCCCGGAGCCGGGCGATCCCTGGTCTCCCGCCCCGTCCGGGTGTGAGCTGGGAAGGCGCGGGCGGGGGCGCGGCCCCAGGAACCCGGCAGCAGGGGGCGGGGGGCGGGAGCGATGGGCAGGGACTGGGCTGACCCCAGCTGCGGAGTCCCTGGGGCCGCCCGGCGGATGGCGTGGCCGGACGCGGGGGCCTCGGGCCTTCCGGGCGTGACCCGGGGTGGGGGGGTGGCAGCGCCGAGGCCGTCCGGCGGCGCGGCCCTGGGTGGTCCGGAGAAGGTGAGGGCCGCCTCGGGCGCCTGCCGTGGAGGAGGTGGGCGCGCCAGCCCGGAGGAAAGGGGGGCGGGCTGTGCTGCCCGGCTTGGGGCGGCGGGGTCGGAGAGGGGACATTTCTCCGGACGCTAGCGCCGGGCCGCGGCTCCGAGTCCCCGCCCGAGGCCGCCCCCGCGAGTTGGCCTTGGGCCTGGCGGTCCCCGAGGGCGGCGTAGATTCTTTCGCCAAACCTGCCGGCAGACGATGGACCGGCAGCCCGGAGCTGCGCCACAGGCCCCCGGGTGGCCGAGTGGGAACCCGTGCGGCTGCGAGCTTGCGGCCCGCGCGCCCCGAGTGCCCCAGGCAAGGAAGCCCCGTTCTCCCGGCGCGCGCCCCTCGTCGGAGTTAACGGGCGCTTGGGCCAGTGGCCGCTACAGGGAAGGGGTGACGCCGGCTCTCCGCCCCGCCCCGCCCGCGGCAGGAGCTGGTCCGTTACCAGAAAACTCCGAATCGAATGTTAGTGGCTGGGTCGGACAAAGCGTCTCTCTTGTGCACCTTTTCCAACCCAGGGGCCGCCACCGAGCCTCTGACGGGGGGGGGGGGGGGGGGGACTGGCCTCTTGGCGTCCCCGCCCATCCTCCCGGACCCCCACCCCCGCACCTGGGGTTGTGGGTTCCTCAGAAAAGAAGAGGCTTCGCACTTGGGCCTTGGAGCCCTGTCCATCTCAGCTGCTCATCTAGGGAGGAAGGCTTCACCTCACGGCCCCGGGGGCTGCCCTGGGACCCCGCAGCCTTGCACCCGAAACACGCGGATGCCTCTGTGGGGACACCTCAGGGCCTAAGCCTGGGCTGCCCAGGTTTCCTGCCACCTGCAGGTGACCCCAAGGCGCTCCTGTCTTTGCTCCCCTTGGGCTCACCTGCTTGCCCCACATCAGGGAACCGGGTCTCCTGTCTTACGGGGAAGTGCCCTTGGGGGTGTTGTCGCTAAACTGGACAGCCCTGGGGCAGAGGTGGGGTGGGTGTGGCCGTCCTCTTGCCTCCTGTCCTGTGGCTGGCCTCCCTTTGTCACCTGCCAAGGAACACCGTTGCCTGCTGGCCTGCAGTGGCTTCCCCTCGGAGGTCCTGCCCTCCACTTGGGGTCCCCACTGTGTAGTTGGTAGACTCGAAGGGAGGGCCCAAGTGGAGGTTTCCTGGCGGCACCCGCCGAACTTACTGCCCCAGGCAAGTGCGAGCAGGAATTTCACAGATCGTTGAGGCTGGCAGTCCTGGGCCAACTCTCCTTCTCTCCCCCTCCACGCCCCTACACCCGGAAAGTAGGTCCCATGCCCCCTTGCACCAAGTGTGACATTGGGCACCAGGTCTGGGTTTTCACGAAGAGCTCTGCTTTGCCAAGGACAATGAGGCCCAGGCTGCACTGGGGACACCAGGTGAGGTGGCCTCTCCCTGCTCCCTTCTGGCCCACAGAGAGTCATGGACAGGTGACTGCTGGGACCCTCAGAGGGAAAGAGGCCGGGCTGGGGGAGAGCCAAACGCGGTCAGGCAGTGGTGAGGGGCGTGTGGTCCTAGGCCCCACCCTGCGCTCCCCTGGGCTGCAGCGACCACCCTGGGCCACTTCCTCATGGTGAGGACAGGGGAGACAACATGTGCAAAGGCCCTGAGGTTCTGGGGCATGGGAAGGCTGATGTACGTGAGGATTCTAGACGTAGGCCCCTGGCAGAGGCTCTAAGGGCACCTGGGAAGAAGGAAGTGTAGGCTGACACACACCCCGAGAGCCTGCAAGACCTGGCCAGCCTGGGCCTGGAGGCCCCCAGGGAAGCCTTTTTCAGGCAAATGGCCCCCAACTTCCCCAGCCCTTGGCTTCTCGGAATGCTTAGGAAGCCCGTGTGTGTGTGTGTGTGTGTGTGTGTGTGTGAGAGAGAGAGAGAGAGAGAGAGAGAGAGAGAGAGAGTCAGGCACTGGAGAGGCTGGACTGCTGAGGAAGCCACCATGGAAGACGGCATCCTGCCCTCGTTCCTTGCACTGCCCTCTGCCCGCCGTCTGCCTGGCCCCCATCTTGGACAGCCAGGGAGGCCACGTTGATAGTTCGCACAGACTTTCAGAGAAAGGCACTGGGGGCAGGCCACATGGGCCCGTGAGCCCCAGGGACGGCGTGTCCCCTGTGTGTCTGCGGCCGTGACCTGGGCCTCTCAGCCAGCCAGCCTGGGGCGGTTGGCGTCACATCCTGGGAACCCCGGCTTGGTCTCCGAGATTAATTGGTGCTTTTAATTACGGGCTGGACTGCAGAAACCGAACGTCCAGGACAAAGATGAGCCATCAGCTCTGAGCAGTGGCTCCGTAAAGACGGCCCTGTCCTGCCCTGCTGGGTCTCCAGGGCGAGAGGCGAGGGGGCTCACAGGGGTGCCAGGAGTCCAGTGTTCCCCAGTAACAGACTCGCAGGGCTCCGGGCCAAGCTTTTTGTTGAAAAAACACCCCTCCCGACTGAGTTTGCCAGCTGGCATGGACCCTCTGGTTGGGGTGAAAGCCCTTCCTTGGTTGGGCTGATGGCCGCTTAGAAGCTGGCTGGGTCTGCTTCTGGCCTTCTGGGTGTGCAGAGGACCCTGGACCATCATGCCCAGATCCCCCGTCCCCTGCCCGCGGGACCAGGGTGTTCTGGGCCAGCCCATGGGTGGGGGCGGCCCTCAGGACGCCTCCTGACCTCCAGGCTGGGGCGAATGTGCTCCAGGCTTTTCCACTGCACCTTCTCAGCAGCTCCGAGGCCTCCCGGTAAGTAAAGCCACACTGCCTAGGGGTGGCTGCTGACGGACAGCGCGGTGGGACCCCCCGCTGTGGCAGTTCCTTGAGAAGATCTGGGGGGAGGGCGGTGCTGAACCTGGAGGGCTGCACCCCAGCGCACGTGGTCGGCCCAGTGACATGTGCTAAGCAGATGTGTCGTGAACAGCTGTGGTCTCTGCTCTGGCTTCCACTCACCCCCTGCTGGATGCGATCCCCCGGCCTCCGGCTGTGCCCATCCATCTCTCCTCTCCCCGTCCTGGGCCTGGGGATCCGACTCCACCAGTGACATTCAGGTCTTAGTGAGTGTCTTTGATGGCAAGCAGAGGCTCCTTCCGCAGCCCAAAACCAGCCGCAGGAGGGGGCCGGGGTCTGCACACACAGCCTTCCCTGGGTAGAGGCGAGTACCAGGAGTCCCAGCCAGGCGCCAGCAATATCACCTGTGGGAAAACTGAGTCCGCTGACGTGTCAGAGACTTGGGATCTTCCTGTGCCTACCTCTGGACATTTCCATCCCTTAAGCCTTATCTGTGCAGACAGGCATCGTGTGATACCAGGCTTCTAGATCCCCGGACCCCAGATCCCCCGGCCTCCTGGACCCTCGTTCCCCTGGGCCCCAGACCTTACCCTCATTCTGGACCATGGGCCCCCTGCCTATTCTGGGCTCTTGTCCCTGGAGCTCAGTCCTCAGGCCCCCTGCATGTCACCACCTGGGCCCCCAGCCCCCATGCACCAAGCCCCTCTGGGCTCTGGTCACTGGGCTCTTCTGAGAGGCAGTGTGGCCGTGACAGGCCTTCTCAGCCCCCATGCAGGAGGGGAGCCATGGCATTGAAGCTGACTCCAGAAAACCAGCTTTCGAGCCCAAATAGGCTGCCGGGAGCTATGCTTGTGCTTCCGAACTTGACTTTCAGATTTAACGAGGCTCCTTGTCGAAGCTGGAACCCCTCGGAAGCAGAGTCCTGTGTCACTTGTGACCGGGAAGGGCAAACACTAGCTTGAAATGAAAACATCATAGAGGAAAACCCTCTTTCGGAGCGAGGGGCCCTGGATGGCCGTGCCTCCACGGAAGGTTCCAGAGACACGGAGGTGCCAGAGGCAAATTAAAACACACCCTGGCAGAAGATTTCCGCTGTCCCCGAGTATTTGTTTCTGAACTTGGCCAAGGAGGGCTTGCTGCAGACACTCTGCAGCGGGAGCCTCGAGCAAAGTGGGAGACAGAGAGCTGACAGTTGTTCGGAGCCCAGCCAGGAGGCTCGGAGCTGGAGCGGCAGAGGTCTGCGCCTGAGGCTCTGGGTTCGGGGCGGGAGGCGCAGGCAGTTTGTGGGGCTGCTCTGCCCTGGTCCCCCGGGGCCTGGCACTCTGGCTGGCACAGACCCGGCCTGCTTCCTTGGCTGCAAACCCTCAAGGACCTCTGCTGGCCAAGCGTTCTAGTAAGGTGTGGAAAGAGGTGCCGGGGAGTGGTGTGTGGGCTGGGGCTGCGTGCTGGCCGCCCCTGCCTCCTGCCCGCAGGGTGTGGAACGGGGTAGGAGAGAGTTGCAGGGATCCCCCCAAGAAGGCACTGGAGTTCTGGAAGGGAGAGCGTTCCAGGTCACGAGACCTGATGACGTGTCCCCTGTGGCCCTTTGGCTTTGGGTGAGTTCTGGGGTGGCTCTGGGCAGCAGAGGGGTCCGGAACGTCTGTCTGTTCTGCGGGGTCAGCGGGGGGCCTGCATGAGCTGATGTGGGGGTGCCGGGGCGTGTGGTAGCCAGCACCTCGTGTTTATCATTTCTTGGTTTGTGTCCCTTCGTCACTCCAAGCTAGTGACTTCCGGAGCCCGTCCCCACCGCTGGGCCCACCTCCCATCTTCAGGGAGGACACTTAATAGGGAGGAGACTGAATAGGAACGCCACCCATTCTGTTCAGAAACGAAGTGTCTGCTTTACTCACTGGGACAGAGTCGTAGGGAGGTGAGCCCCAGTGACGGCTGGTGTTGGGGACAGGCTCCCCCAGCCCTGCGCTTAGTCCTGCCTACGAAACGAGAGGTTTGGACCAAACCGGGGGGCTTGGATATGGGGGCCTCTGGAGCCTGGCCGGGAGGGGAGCGTGGAGTCTGCTGTGGGTGAGGCTGTAAGGAGTCCTGGGGCCTGCGGGTGGCTGGAAAGAGGCCCCAGTCATCCCGAGGGCCAGCCAGGGTCCCGCCGACCGCAGACATACGCCCAAGCCCCGCTCCACGGGTAGCACCTCCGGCCAACACAATGATTTTTGGCTTCAAGGCTGTTTGCTACGCAGCAGCATTATCGTGGTGGCCGGTGACTGACACAGCCCTGGGGGCAGAATTCAGCCTGCCCGGGTCTCCTGTTTGGGACCCCTGGCCCGGGCGGTTTCCAAACCTTCTTCCCCTTCAGCATCTGACTCGCAGAGAAAAAACGCTGCACATTCTCTTGCCCCGTAGGGCCCTACGGCCATGGAATGTAACGGCACTGGGACATCGTGCTTTCCTCTCTGCCTTGCAGTCGTGGCACACAGCGTGCAGGACCACACGGGGCCACGTCTCCCTCTGGGGTGCAGGCGTGGGAGTGCTCGTGGCCCGGAGCCGACGGTGCCAGGAGAGGGGATGGCTGAGCCAAGCAGAACAGCCGTCCATGAGTCACAGTTCCAGAAAGCCAGCAAATGGCCCAGCACCTGCTCGCCCACCCCCACCTGCACCTGCCAGCATCACCCGGGGGCTTGGCCGCTGGACAGTCAGGGTGGGACCCGCCCAAACTGACCACCCCTCCAGAAGGAAGTGACAGATGTTAGTGCCCGTGGGTTCTGTTCACCCACCAACAGATGTCGGGACATGAAAAATTGGAGTAAATGAAGGGTGGGTGATTCGGTCGGGCCCAAGCTGGGTCCTCGTGGGTGCCAGAGACGGCTGCAAAAATGCACGCCAGGGACAATTGCCCCGATGCAGTGGGGGCTGCCAAGCCAGGGTGCCCAGGGACAGCTGGACGAGGTGCCGACGCGGGGCTCATTCCTCGGAGAAGCTGTCCTGCAGCTGCTGGGAGCACAGCCAGCCCGTGGGCCTGTGTGCGCCTCAACTCTGGGGCCGTCCCGGAGGAGCCGTGGACGGTCCCCCGCCCCCGGGACGGGCCCCCTGCAGGGTTTCTGGCTTGTCCGGGGGTCTCTGTGACACCAGCCCCAGTCTTGAGCTGACGGGTCCTCTCGGGGAAGCCTCCCTTTCTCCCCTCTTGTCCTTTTCTGGGCTCTTCCTCTCTGGCTCCGCACTAGCTCCTCTGTAACCAGCTTGACTTTCTCTTGTGTAGTTTTTGGTTTGGGAGCCCCGTGCCCCAGGCTCCTGGTGTGGGTGGAAGGCTGCTCTGGAGAGACCCTCGTGTGCCAGGGCTCTCAGGCACCAAGCTGTGGGGAAGCCACCCTGTGCCACCCCAGCACGAGGCTCAAGGTTTACAAAAAAGGTTTGGTTTCTAAGTGGAGTGCCTTCTCAGAGCATCAGGTGCACCCACGTCTAAATACGCCAAAGCCGTAAGAGGCTCCCTAATCTCGGTGGAGAGGTGAGTTTGCCGTAAATGACACGACTTATTCCAAGATGTGAAAAGAGTGCCTTCTAGGAGAGTCTGATGCAGTGTAGGGTCTTTTATTATTATTATTGAAATGAAATTCACGTGGCCTCACATTTCAGCATTTTTCAACGAACGGGTCAGCGGCACTCAGCGCATTCGCAGTGCTGAACGCCTACTGCCTCTGTCCCGCTCTAGAATACTTCCGCCACCCCACAAGAGAACTGTGCACTGAGTAGCAGTCTCTCCCTCGGCCCCCCCCCGCCCCCGCCCCCAGCCCTAGACAACCGCTCATCTCCTTTCTGTCCCTGGATTTGCTTGTCCTGGACGTTTCATAGGGGTGGACTCAGACAACACGTGGCCTTGTGTGTGGTACTCTCACTTAGCGTGATATAGTTTTTAATGTTTTTAACGTTTTTTCACTTTTGAAAGAGACAGAGACAGAGTGCGAGCGGGGGGGGGGGGGCAGAGAGAGAGGGAGACACACAATCCGAAGCCGGCTCCAGGCTCTGAGCTGTCAGCACAGACCCTGACGCGGGGCTCGAACCCACTGTGAGAACCCACAGACCTGAGCCGGAGTCGGATGCTCAACCGGCTGAGCCCCCCAGCCCCCCTTAGGATGGTATTTTTGAGGTTCATCTAGATTGCAGCAGGTGTCAATACTTCACTCTTTTTTATGGCTGAATAATACACTCATGTGCTTTGGATTAAATTCAGGCAGAAGCAGGCAAGCACTGAGCCCCGCTCTGTGAGGTCCTCCGCCACGTGGGTTCTGGCCCTCAGACGCACCGGGCCTCTGCAGTCAGCTCCCAGCAAGGCGGTCCTGGAGGAAAGAGAAGAACACGAGCTCCCAGAAGACCTCTCTGATGGCCTCGCCCACCCTGGGTAAACCCGGAGAGGGAGCCTGGAGCCCAGGGAGCTGGATGCCGGACAAGGGCCCTTTTCTGCTCTGCACAATGCCCCATTGTGCCCTTCTCTGGGGAGAACAATGCAACTCGGCTGGGGGAAGCTGAGGACAAAGGGCCCTTTGTGAGGCCTGTCCCCACCTGAAAAGCGGCACCCAGGGTCACACCTGATGGCAGGGATGTCCTGCGTGCCTTCCATCCCCTGAGCACCTCCCGCATCCGGGGGATGCCCGGACACTGGAGCGGGCTCGGGGCTCGGGGCGCTGCATTCTCCCTGCTCTCCCAAACAGCTGTGCTGGCCCATCCCAAGCGCAGGAGCCGGACGCTGGAGAGGAGAGGTGCGCGTCGTGGGTTCGCCCGGAAGGACCTGGAAACGTGGACCAGGAATAACTGTCCCTCTGATTCCACGGCTGGGAGCCCTTGGGCACACGCCTCCCCCCCGAGGGCTCACCAGGATGCAGAAGATGTTTGTCCCCCACCCCCGAGGGCGATCTGTTACATGTCCCACTTCACGGTTGGGCTCTGAAGGGAGGGTTTTTCACGGCAAAAAAAAAAGGGGGGGGGCCACTTAAGAAAACTCACACTCTAAGATGCACATATGTGCTGTTACCCCTACAGTGCAGGTGTGGGACAGCTGGAGGCTGAAGAAGGGTCCAGAGGTTGCTGGGCTGGCCTAGATTTGGGGGAGCCTAGGTCCTCATGGAGCCCACACTGCATGTGGTAAAGATATCATTAAATAAGCAAGAAAGACTGATCATTTGACCACACAAGTATCAATCATTTATATGTCAAAACACCCGGAACAAGAAGTCAAAACAAAAACCCAGGACAAACGTTTACAATATACACACAAGAATAGGGTCTTTAATATGTAAAGAGCTGTGAAGAATGAAAAGCCCACACCTACTCCAACGATTTGCCTCCAAGAGCCCCAGGGCTGGCCCGTTTACCACTGAAGGTCCCGTGGGTGCCCTGTCCCGCGGCCCCTCTATCTCAGGAGGGCATAGGAGTCCACGCCCTTGGCACACCTCTCTTAGGGAGTGTCTGGGCTGCTCTGCCCTCACAACCTAGAGCTGCTGGTGTCACCGGGTTCCCGTGGGTCGCCGCGGGTGAGTTCCTCTTCCCTGTGACTCGCAGCGCCCCACCTCCCCCAGGGTCTGGGGGTCCAGCCTGCAGAGCTGGCAGGAGTGTGCCGCCGCAGAAAGGGGTTTTGCTGACGTGAGCTGGGGATGGGGCTGAACTGCAGGACGCAGCCGCTTACTGCGCGGCGCCTCGCTGGCCGCGTGCCTGTCATCCCAACGTCCTCCCGGGACAGCGGAGATGAGGGGCCGGGGAGGGGACCCCCGTGAGACACCCCGTGGCCGCATACCCTGAGCAGGAGGCCGGAGCCCTGGGCGGAGCCAGCGCTCCGACCGCTCCTCTGCGGGAATGCCCCTCCGCACGCCGCAGGGGAGTGCAGTACCCACGGGGGGCCTCTGCCGCCCGCAGGGGCGCTGACCCGGCCCACCCCGGTTCTGGCCAGACAACCCGAGAGTGAGGGCCCATGAGCGCGGTCGCCCAGGTCCGGAAGGTGCACCGGGAGCTGCTGCCACGCTGGCTGATGAGTGAGCGAATGCTCAGCCCCTTTCCGGGTGGGGTGCCCTTGGGTCGTCCCAGGCGCCCGCCGCGAGCCCAGCCGGGCCCTCGCCGCTGCCGCGCCCCACGCGGCCTGTGGGGGGCGCGCGCGCGCACCCCGCCCCGAAGCGCGGCGCGTCGGGACCGGAGCGGCCTCCCGGTGTGGGTGGGGCGTCCGGGCGCGTGGCGATCCCCGCGCATGCGCGCTGGAGGCCCCGCGATGGCGGCGCCCGAGGAGCCGCTGAGGAGGCGGAAGGCGGGGAACTCGAGCCCCGAGCCTGGGGCTCCGCCGGGGCCCGGGCGCGACCGCACAGGCTGCCCGGCCCGCCTCCGCACGGGCACTTTCTGGCTGACCAGGATCGTGCTCCTGAGGGCCCTCGCTTTCATTTACTGTGAGTCCGCGGGGCCCGGGGCCGCCGTCACTGCCGCCCTTGCGCACGCGCCTACGCCTCCGCCGGCCCCGGACGCCCCCAGCAGCGGGACGGTGCCCCCCCCCCACCAGCGGGGCGCTCCTGCCCTGACACCCCTCCTCCGGGCCACCTTCCCGGGACACCCTCCGCCTGGGACACCCCTCCCCCGGGTCCCCTTCCTTGACACCTCCGGGACGCTCCTCCCCTGACACCCTTTCCCCCGACACTCCTCGCCGCGCCCCCCGTTGGTCACCCCACTTCCCTCCTCCTGGGTCGCCCATTCCTCTGCGACTCTCCTCCCCTGACACTCCTCCCTCTGTGACCCTCCCCGCCAGGACGGTCCCCCCGACGCCCCAGCGCCCCGGGACCCCCTTCCCCCCCGGGATGCTCCTCCCCCGACCCCCCCACGATCCCTAGCTCCCCAGGACGCTCCTCTCCCCACGCAGCTCACACAGGCACCACGCTTTCAGGCGGATACATTTTGCGCCCCCTCTGCACCCCTCCTCCCAGCCTGGCCCCCCTTGACCTCTATCCGCACCCCGAGTCGGCTTCCCCACTTAGCCGGGGCAGTTGCGGAGCCCTCTCCCCGGAGATGGGCCGAGGGGTGCCGCCGGCAGGGTTCCCGCCCGAGTCCCCTGAGCTCGGCGTTTCCCACACGGTGCCCCCCACTCCCGAGCGCAGCCCCCGCGCAGCCCGGGAGCCCCGGAGTGAGGTCGTGCTGGGCCTCACTTCCGCTCCCGTGGTTTGGAGAAGCGGCAGGTGAAGCCTGAGCCTCCCTCCGCCGCACCTGCGCGGTTTGGTGAATTCCACGTCGGACCGCGCGGAGAGCCACGGGCCCCGCAGCCCCGGCCCAGGCGCGGAGCGCGCCGCCCTGCCCCGTCCCTGCACGCGGAAGGGGCACAGGCCGCCTGCGCCTGCGCGCAGCGGGGGGGGCTACGCAAGTAGAGGCAGCCCAGCCCAGACTCAGGTTCTGCAACCAGCGTGGCTGACGGGGGTCGCGCAGTCCCAGACTGAGATGGCCCCGCGGCGCAGACTGCCTCTCTTCCAGAGGGATCCAGAGGGTGCTGGTCCCTGGCCTTGCCCGGCTGCGAACATCTCAGCTTCATTTCTAAGGGTCTTCCTTCCCGCCGGGAAGGACCACTGGGGAGCGGGGTGCACCCGGGGAGGGCGAGGCTGGGCCGCCTGCCTGTCTCCTGGGGCCCAGTGGAGACCAGGCTTTCTGGAGCGATTCGTGGACCGGGGGTCGCCAGTGTGCGCTTTCAGCCCTGCGTTCCTCTCTTTTAAGTTCCTATAAAAATAGTTCTTGCCAGCGTTGCTTTATCCCCTGCAGGATTAAAGTGTTCTGCACGTTGGAGCTGTCACTTAGCAGGAGACCAAGTGAAGACGCAGTTACCCAAGGAGGGGCCTGTAACAGCGGGAAAACCCTGGTGGCTTCTCGGCAGAGAGCACAGCTCCAGAGCACCAGGCTCAGGCTTTGAGCGGCTCGGGGTGCCTCTGATCTCGGCCGCATTCTCTCTTCCGGTCAGAAGCAAAGGGCTCTGAGCTACCGGGTCAGGCCGCCGGTGCGGAACACAAAACCACTGGCTTTGACCGAGGCGTTTCCGCCCTATCTTTCCTCTGCATTGGGGGCGGGCTCAGGGTTTTTCAGCTGTAGGAAGGAACTGGTTTCCCATCGTCCAGGGACAGGGTTCTGTGGCCGAGATGACCCTGGGCAAGTAGGTACCCATCCTGTGTATCCTGTATCTCTCTTTCTCTGACTGACTTCCTTCACTCAGCAGGACACCCTCTGGTTCCATCCACGTTGCTACAAATGGCAGGATTTCATTCTTTTTAATTGCCAAGTGGCATTCCATTGTATATATAAACCACGTCTTTAGCCATTCATCAGTGGATGGACATTTGGACTCCTTCCGCAATTTGGCTGTTGTCAAAAGCACTGCTGTGAACATTGGGGTGCTCGTGCCCCTAGGCATCAGCACTCCTGTAGCCCTTGGGTAAATTCCTAGCAGTGCTATTGCTGGGTCGTAGGGTAGTTCTAGTTTTAATTTTTTAAGGACACTCCACACTGTTTTCCAGAGCGGCTGCACCAGTTTGCATTCCCACCAACAGTGCAAGAGGGTCCCCGTTTCTCCACATCCTCGCCAGCATCTGTTGTTGCCCGAGTTGTTCGCGTTCGCCATTCTGACGGGTGTGAGGACGTATCTCAGTGTGGTTTTGATCTGTATTTCCCTGATGATGAGTGATGCTGAGCATCTTTTCATGTGTCTGTTGGCCCTTTGGATGTCTTCTTTGGAAAAGTGTCTATTCATGTCTTCTGTCCATTTCTTCACTGGATTATTTGTTTTTTTGGGTGTTGAGTTTGGTAAGTTCTTTGTAGATTTTGGATACTAGCCCTTTATCCGATATGTCATTTGCAACTATCTTTTCCCATTCCGTCGGTTGCCTTGGTTTGGTAGTTTCCTTTGCTGTGCAGACGCTTTTCATCTTGAGGTCTCAGTGGTTCGTTTTTGCTTCTAGTTCCCCGGCCTCTAGGGACGTGTCGCGTAAGAAGTTGCTGCAGCTCAGGTCAGAGAGGTTGTTGCCTGTTTTTTCCTGTGGGATTTTGATGGCTTCCTGTCTCTTATTTAGGTCTTTCATCCATTTTGAGTTTATTTTTGTGTGTGGTGTAAGAAAGTGGTCCAGGTTCATTCTTCTGCATGTTGCTGTCCAGTTCTCCCAGCACCACCTGCTAAAGAGCCTGTCTTTTTTCCATTGGATGCTCTTTCCTGTTTTGTCAAAGATTAGTTGGCCATACATTTGTGGGTCCAGTTCTGGGTTCTCTGTTCTATCCCATTGGTCTTTGTGTCTGTTTTTGTGCCAATACCATTCTGTCTTGATGATGACAGCTTTGTAGTAGAGGCTAAAGTCTGGGATTGTGATGCCTCCCGCTTCGGTTTTCTTCTTCAATATTACTTTGACTATTCGGGGTCTTTTGTGGTTCCATACAAATTTTAGGATTGTTTGTTCTAGCTTTGAGAAGAATGCCGGTGCAGTTTTGATTGGGATTGCCCTGAATGTGTAGATTGCTTTGGGTAGTACTGACATTTTAACAGTATTTATTCTTCGAATCCATGAGCATGGAATGCTTTTCCATTTCTTTGTGTCCTCTTCAATTTCCTTCATAAGCTTTCTATAGTTTTCAGCATACAGGTCTTTTATATCTTTGGTTAGATTTATTCCTAGGTATTTTATGGTTCTTGGTGCAATTGTGAATGGGATCAGTTTTTTTATTTCTCTTTCTGGTGCTTCATTATTGGTGTATAAAAATGCAACCGATTTCTGTACACTGGTTTTGTACCCTGCGACTTTGCTGAAGTCATGGATCAGTTCTAGGAGTCGGTCGGGTTTTCTATGTAGCGGATCATGTCGTCTGAGAAAAGTGAAAGTTTGACTTCTTCTTTGCCAGCGTTGATGCCCTTTATTTCCTTTTGTTGTCCGACTGCTGATGCCAGGACCTCCAGCACTATGTGCAACAACAGTGGTGAGAGTGGACATCCCTGTCGTGTTCCTGATCTCAGGGGGAAAGCTCTCAGTGTTTCCCCATTGAGGAGGATATTAGCTGTGGGCTTTTCATAGATGGCTTTGATGATGTTTAAGTAAGTTCCTTCTATCCCGACTTTCTCGAGGGCTTTTATTAAGAAAGGATGCTGTATTTTGTCAAATGCTTTTTCTGCGTCTATTGACAGGATCATATGGTTCTTATCCTTTCTTTTATTAACGTGATGTATCACATTGATTGATTTGCGAATATTGAACCAGCCCTGCATTCCAGGAATGAATCCCACCTGATCATGGTGAATATTTCTTTTTATATGCTGTTGAATTCGATTTGCTAGTGTCTTGTTGAGAGTTTTTGCATCCACGTTCTTCAGGGATGTTGGCCTGTAGTTCTCCTTTCTTGTGGGGTCTCTGTCTGGTTTGGGAATCTAGGTACACTTGGCTTCATAGAATGAGTCTTCTCCTTCCATTTCTATTTTTTGGAACAGCTTGAGAAGGGTAGGTATTAACTCTGCTTTAAATGTCTAGTAGAATTCCCCAGGGAGGCCATCTGGCCCTGGGCTCTTATTTGTTGGGAGATTTTTAATAACTGACTCCATTTCTTCACTAGTTATGGGTCTATTCAAATCTATTTCTTCCTGTTTGTGGGTGTCCTGGAATTTGTCCATTTCTTCCAGGTTGTCCTGTTTGTTGGCATATATTTTGTCATAATATTCTCTGATAATTGCTTGTATTGCCGAGGGACTAGTTGTGATAAATCCATTTTCATTTGTGATTTTATCTATTTGGGTCCTCTCTCTTTTCTTTATGAGAAGTCTGGCTAGAGGTTTATCAATTTTGTTTATTTTTTCAAAAAACCAACTCAGTTCTATTTTCTTTTTTTTTTTTTGGATTCTATACTGTTTATTTCTGCTCTGATCTTTCTTATTTCTTTTCTTCTGCTGGATTCAGGGTTTCTTTGTTGTTCTGCTTCTAGTTCCTTTGGGTGTGCTGTTAGGTTTTATATTTGGGATTTTTCTTGTTTATTGAGATAGGCCTGGATTGCAGTGTATTTTCCTCTTAGCACTGCCTTTGCTGCATCCCAAAGGGTTTGGATTGTTGTGTTTTCATTTTCATTTGTTTCCATATATTTTTTAAATTTCTTCTTTAATTGCCTGGTTGATGCATTCATTCTTTAGTGGGACGTTCTTTTTTAAAGTTTTTTTTAACGTTTTATTTATTTTTGAGAGAAAGTGAGAGACAGCGTGAGCAGGGGAGGGTCAGAGAGAGAGGGAGACACAGAATCTGAAGACAGGTTCCAAGCTCTGAGCTGTCAGCACAGAGCCCGACGCGGGGCTCGAACTCACGAGCCGTGAGATCCTTACCTGAGCCGAAGTCAGACGTTCAACCGACTGAGCCCCCCAGGCGCCCCAGAATTGTTGACAATTTTATTTGCTCCCCCACAGGCCTTAACCTGAGTGTCCCTCCATGTACTAGGATGATGCCACTTTCCGTGTGGCACACGGTCCTTGTGAGAGCGCGCTCCCGCTGGCTCCCGGCCTTCGTGCTTTTTTCTCCTTACTTTCCTCAGATACTTCAGCTGATGGCGGCTGGTTTTGCTTTAGACGAGGGATCGTGCGCGGTTCCAACAGCGAGCGTCGCACCGTGAGCCTCCATCAGCGCGGGCGAAACTGGAAACGAAGCCGCCGCCACGTGCCGTTCTCCCCTCAGCCTCACCCCTGCCCCGTGAGGAAGCCACTGCCAGGCTCCGGTCTCCCCTCAGCCTCACCCCTGCCCCGAGACACAGTGGTCCTCACCCTGGACGTGCAGCATGTACAGCCTGTATCTGGGGCCTGCAGTCGTGCGGAGTCGGCGCGGAACTGCTCTGTGACCGCCTGTGACCTGGCTCTGTCCCCTTGCTCTTCACGTGTGCAGGGGGGAGTGCTGGGCTCTCTCCCCCGCCTGTGGCGTCTCTGTGCAGAGGGTGTGAACGCACTTCTGTAGGGGCGGGACTTGTTAGAAACCGCTGGTTTGAACACGCGTGGCTGCAGCGCGCTCCGGGCCAGGGCTGTCCAGACGTGTGTTTCGGCGACAAACGCTGAGTGTGGGCCGCTCGCCGGTAACAGGCCGTGTTTTACGTCGTGTGTCTTGTGTGCGCGCACAGCACATGTAAGTGGGTGCGCACCCCGGGCTTGCGTGCGTTCCCCACATCCCGTGGCGCCTCCAGCCGGGATCTTCCGAGACGCAGACCCAGGCCCCTCGCCTCCCTGCTTTGATTCGGCCTCGGCTCCCCGCCCCGCCGCGCCCCTCCCGCTGGTGTGCGCGCTGCGCCGCCGCTCACGGGCCCTTCCTTTGTTCTTGCAGTTGTGGCCTTCCTGGTGGCCCTCCGGCAGAACAAGCCGCTGATCGGCGACCGCGGCCTGCTGCCCTGCCGGGCGTACTTGGAGAGCGTCCGGCGGTACTTCCGGGGCCGCGGGGCCTGGGACGCCGTCAGCTACGCGCCCACCGTGCTCTGGCTGCTGGACTGGTCGCACATGGACGCCAACCTGGACGCCCTCGCTCTCCTCGGATTGGCCGTGTCGTCCTTCGTGCTGCTCACCGGCTGCGCCAACATGGTGCTCACGGCCGCCCTCTGGGTCCTCTACATGTCGCTGGTCAGCGTGGGCCAGGTCTGGTAAGTCGGCGGCTCTGCAGCCGCGTCGTCCAGGCACGCTGCCGCACCGAGTCCTGCAGCTGTCACGGGCCGCGGAGCAAGCCAGTCTCCCGGCAGCTGGGGACACGGAGCCGATTTCTTCTCACAGCATCTCAGTGAGGCGGGAGTAGAGACCCCTGGCTGCCAGTCGACCAAAATCCAAGGGCCTTTCTCACTTGGGCATGAATGATCACGATTCTGTTGGGAACGGCGTGGCCGCCACAGAGACCCCGATGGCAGCCTCCTGTGGCCGGGGTTCCTGCGGATGGAGGGAGGGTCACCCTGTGGGCTTCTGGGGGTATGGGGGGGCAGGGGGGCTGGGGTTGGAGGCTGGTTCTTCTGGTCCTGCCCCCCTAGCTCCTTCCTCGTTCAGGAGGAACTGTTATCAGCTCGTGCCAGGAGCCACAGAGGAGGCTGGCCCTGCCGGGGGCCGTGCGCTCCCGGGCCGCGTGGTCGGAGGGCGCAGCGGGGCTCCACAGACACGGGAGGGCTGGAGCAGGCTGCGGGAACCGCCCCGTGGTCCAGGGCGCCCTGACAGGAGTTGAGCGGCCATGGGTGCTGGGGGGTGTTTCAGCAGGTCGGAGGGAAACCCTGGTCTTTCCAGGGCTGGGCTCAGGATGAAGGGAAGACTCGCCGACCAGAGGAAGCATGGGCAGCGCTATGAAAAGGCAGAGCTTTCTAGAAGCTCTAGGGTAGAAGGTTGGCGTCTGCGGACATATAGGAGGTGGGGCGGGTGTCGGTGGAGACCTGTATCAGGTAGACACGGAGCGCTGGCGTCTGTGTGGACGCGGAGGTGAAGCAATACCGGGGCGTCTCTTGTCGCGTTCGGGCCCAGCAGCCGTCTGTGCCCTGGGCGGGAAGTGAAGTCGGCGGCCCAGCCCCGAGGCGCTGGCCCGGGATGGAAAAGCTGCTGTGGTCCCCCCAGGGCTGGGTTCTCACTCGGACGGTCTGCTCCCGAGCACGCGGACGTGACCTCCAGTCCCATCTTGCAGGTGGAGTTTGATCGGGCGCCCCAGGGCTGTGGTGGGTGCCCGGGGTCCTCCCGGCGGGCCCCTCGCAGCTCCCCGTGGGCGGGTGCGCACCTCTTTGAATGGAGTCTGGGCTGGACTCTTGCCCGGTCGTGTCCCTGGCTGTGGGTGACCCCGCTCAGCACTGCACCCGGTCGGGCAGGTTTGAGGGACACTTGGCGTGCACGTAGGAGGCCCTTCCTGCAAATCCAGGCTGCGGGAAAGAGCCCGGGCGCCTCGGCCACCCTGCACACCCTCCCCGGGGCCCTTCCGATGACGTGTTAGTCTTGTCGGGGGGATGGAAGTAGGGGTGCGTGCACACCGGGCAGGGCCCGGGGGACTGTCCCGCGTGCCTCCTGCTTCCGGCCGCTGCCAAGCGCCCTTGAGGCGCGAGGGCTCCTTCTCCTGCCCCGCCCCGTCTGCTCCTCCCCCTGTGGGTTCCCGGAGGCCAGACGCCCAGGGCGCCGCCCTCCTGCCTGTGGTCCCTGGTCGCTGGGTGTTTACCGACAGAGGAGCGCCCGCCCAGAGGAGGCTGGGTTCTCCTGTGACGTCCTAAGAAGCTGCTGTGTTTTGAGACGTGTGATTTTACTCCCCGCCCAAGACGGGAGCGTCCCGTCCCGTCGTAGGTTAGAGTTCCGCACCGCGAGCGCACCCCACTCAGGGGACTGGGGGGGGGTTGGCACACTTCAGCTGTGACACGTGGCTTGGGTCGGGCCTCCCCGTGTCTAACAAGCAGAGAGAGTTTACTGTAAAAGGTATTTCCTAGTCACGTGGCGACCGTGGTCAAGGAGGGTTAAGCCCATGTTTAAATTTCTGAAAACCACTTTGGGCTCCCGTGGACAAAACCAGTTTTGTCTTCTTCTCATTGGAAAAGACATTTTGCTCTCCTCCCCTTGGGTGTGTAAAAAAAAAAGGGATTCAAATTAATTGAGGCTCGCTGAAGCCAATAAAATAAAATAAAACTACACTGTTCTCAGAAATGGCGCATGAGATGTTTTAGGTGAAAAAGGAAAAGGAAAATGAAATCTGTCAACGGACACCAGTGTTTACCTGCCGTGCCCGTGATGCCAGCCGCACACCGCCGTGGCCCAGAGGTGGGGCCGGGGGGCCGGCGAGGTGTTTCCAGCTCCGCCCTTGACTCGGGTTCCCCTGACGGATGATAGTTTTGGGATCAGAGTGACATTGAAAACTTACCAAGTGAGGGCCCCACACGTGACACCCCAAAATGAGGGTTAGACACAGACCGTTCCTCGCACGCCCCACGTCTTAACGTTGGGGAAAGAGCATCTGTTGGAGGGAGACACGCCGATAGTGGAGGCTGTTGGCAGAACGCCGGGCAGGCATCCCGTGGCTGCAGGGCAGGGAGGTGCCGGCAGGTGTGCTTAGCGCCTCCCCGCGGCCCGGTGCGTGCCCACCTTCGCTCCCGCCCGGTGGCACGTGGCGTCCCCCTGAGGCGGATGTCGCAGCCTCACCAGCTTCCTGCATGTTCTAGAATGATGACCGCCCTGCGCCCGCTCTCCTGACTTCGTTCCTGACACCGCGTGGCAGGTGGGAGCTACTGAATCCACTTCGTGGTGCCAGTGACCGGGGATCTTGTTGTAGGGAGAGTGGCCCCTTCCGGGCGGTCATGCAGGCCGGCGGCCCATGCCCGCGGCTGCGGGGGGCGGAGCACTGGTTGTATGCGGTCCTTGTGTCGTGGCCGCGGGAGGCGTCGTGGGAGGGCGACCTGGCACACGGGCAGGAACGAGGGACCGAGGCGCAGGCGAGCTGCTCGTGTGCGCCTTCCGCGGAGCCTGCGCTCCGGGGCGCCCTGTCCCAGAGCTCAGGCCCGGCGCCAGTGTGGCCTGTGGTCGGGCATGGGGTGGCCGTGGGCTGTGAGGCTGCCCCTTCTGCCCCATGTGCACCTGCACCCCCAGGCCCACAGCCACCAGCCTGGGCCTCTGATTCTCCCCGTGTCGCCCGTGTTTTAGCAAACTCCACAGCTCATGATTTCACCTGCAAGTGTTTCTAGAACCTTCCTGTGCTGTCAGGACCCAGTGTGGCCTGTGTTCACGACGGCCATCAGCTGTGCTTCCCACGCGGCATGGTGTTTTGTCAAGGGCACACGGCAGCTTCGCTTTGGGTCTCTACCACTCCGGCTCCAGGCAGTTAAGAGATACCGTTGTCACACGTTGGGCAAATGTGAGGTGACGAATCACGATTTCTCCATCTACCCGGTCACCCCTCCCTGCCAGGCTTGCGGTAAAGACCAGGGCCGGCACGAGGTGGGCCCTGGGGGCCAGGATTTGTGACCCCTGATGGGAATTGGAGCCCCAAGCCCCAGGAGGGTGGGCCTGGGAGCCTCTGGGCTGCGGGGAACAGTAGCTGGGGGCGCGCATGCCCCCCACTTCCTTAGGACATTGGGGGCAGGCGGGTGAAGCAGAGCCTGCGTGTTTCTCCGCTGAGGAGAGGGAGGGATGTGGCAGGTGCCAGGCGGGCCTTTCCAGTGTGAGAAAGGTGACCGGGCCTGGGACTGTATTCTGCAGGAGGAAATAGGGAAGCGCTCCGCACCAGGGCCCCACGCCCCCGCAGGCCTTCCTGCTGGAGGGTCTCTCCATGACTCACTGTCATGAGTCTGGCAGTGAGCGCCCCCAGGCCGGCGGGCCCCCATAGGGAGGCAGGACCAGCCCGTACGGGGGCGCCGAGTGGCTCTGGGGGCCCCCTTTCCATCACCAGACGTCGAGTGTGGCTGGAGCAGGTTTTGGTTTCCTGGTGCTCCGGACAGGGGTGGTGCGAGGGTGTCCCCACCCCTGAGACCGTGTGCTTGCGGGCGGACCTGACCTCTCAGTTCCGTTTGTCTAGCCAGACACAGCTTCGTCCAGTGGGGAGAGTTGGGAGGTGGCGCCCTGGGAGTGGATCGAGCAAGAAGGGGCCTCAGATAAGGTGGCCGACAGGCAGCCCCCGCCCCCCACCCCCACCCCATGGCTGAGCCGATGTGTCCCCGTCCTCAGACACCCTAGGCCGCGGTGCATACGTCTGAGCCCACAGTGCGCCCGTGCTGTCCTTGCTGAGACCTTGAGCCTGTCTGCCTCGAACGGTGCCCAGAGCCGCAGAGGTCTGCGGGCGCCGCAGCGGAGGACCCGGCCAGGCGGGACTAGCTCCCCTGACTGACGGTGCGGGTTGGGTTTCCGCCTGGCTACCTGAGCTTTTCCTTCTGACGCGATGAACTTCATCCTTGGAACACCTGTAGGCTTATAGAAGGCAGAACAGTACGGGCGCTCCTGGCGCCCCACGCCCAGTTTCGTGTAGCGCCAACCTCTTCCTTGTCAGACTCACTACGACTGACATCTTCTGTCCCAGGATCCCCCCCAGGGGCCTCAGGACATTTGGGCGTCAGGTCCCCTTAGGCTCCTTTGGGCCGGGACAGGGACTCTGACCCCCCAGCTTTGAGGACTGGTCGGGGACGGTGTGACGCAGCCCTCTGCCAGGACCGTCCGATGCTTTTCTCACGACTGGGCTGGGTCATGGGTTTGGGGAGACACGGAGACTACACGGGGGGTCGGTGCCACTGACGGGCCTCGTCTGTGCCGCTGCTGACCCTGCCGCCGGCTGAGGTCCCGTGGGTGACCTTGTCCACGGTGAAGTTGGTTTGTCCGAACCCGGGCACACAGCCCAGTTGTCGGGCTTCTGCAGGGGAGGCGGGTCTCCCAGCCCCGTAGGTTTATCTGTTCAGTCACTGGTCACGTCAATGGGGACTTTGGTGTCTGTCCTCTTGCTCTGGGGGCTTCCCCATCCCAGGAACTGGTGATATGTGACGAGATGGCTGGAGTTGAGCAGCTGCTCCTGCATGAGATTGATTTTCAAGACGAGTCTCGCTGCAGCGGCTCGGTCAGCCTCAGGCGCTGGAACCTGCTAGAACCCTGGGAGCCCCCCCCCTCCCCCGTAGCATCAACTTTCCAAAACGTTGGCTTTCCGATCCTTTTATCTGCGCTTTACTTTGGCAGTGCTCCTAAAGGGCTCCTTTGTAGCGAGTGAGGATGGCTGTGCGGCCGTCCCTTTCTCTCCCCACCTTCCTGGCCCCCGAAGAAGAAAGGATTATCTCCAGAAACTTGGACGGGCGTCGGGGAGGCTCAGGGGGTCCTTCCTGCAGAGGAAGCCGCCTCTGCCGCGTCCCTCAGAGGGAGCGGACAGAGCCTGCACTTCAAAGAGTGCCCCGAGCAGATGCCAGAGGGCCGCAGGGGTGCGGGGGTCACGGTCGGTGCCACTGGGCGCGCTGCGTGGCCGCTCCCCCTGACGGTGGACGATGCGAGCCCCCTTTTGTCCTAACGCAGCAGCCCTCCGCAAGGCCCGCCACCGCGCACCCCGGCCTGCGGCCTCGCCACCACCTCTCTGCCTTGAACGCTGCCTGGAGCCCGGATGCGTTGCCGGAGTATAGACCGGAGCGAGAGCTGACGCGCAGACACGGACTCCGCCTCTGTTCTGCGGGGCTCAGGGCGCGGAACGGGGCCGTTTTCGTTGCGCGGGGGCAGCCGCCTCGCGCACGCCAGTGAAGACCGCCCTTCCTCAGCCCTTCCGTGTAGCGTCCCCTTTCTGATGATCTGTGCTCGGGGTATTGGGCGCCCTTTAAACTTTCTGATTCTAGGGTGTGACATGCTCATGGTGTTTGACTATTTACAGAAATTATTTACTGCCAGATATCTGCTATTACATTTACTTTTTCCTAAAAGATTCCTTTTTGACCTTTATTTTTGAAAGAGAGACAGAGCACGAGTGGGGGAGGGGCAGAGAGAGAGAGAGAGAGAGAGAGAGAGAGAGAGAGAGAGAGAGAGAAGGGGACACAGAATCCAAAGCAGGCTCCAGGCTCCGAGCTGTCAGCACAGAGCCCGACGCGGGGCTCAAACTCACGAACCGCGGGATCATGACCTGAGCCGAATTCAGACGCTCAACCGACTGAGCCCCCCAGGCGCCCCCCTAAAAGATTTCTTGATTGGCCTGCTGTGGGCATGGGCTGGGACCCCGTATGTGCTGCGGGGCCTGGGGAGACAGGGCTCCTGGGCAGCAGGTGGCCCCGCACACAGCACCTGGGGGGTCCCCCCATGCCCACCTTCTCCACCACATCTAGTGCCCCCGGGATCTGTGACCCACAGTGTCCTGGGGTCACTGAAGTGGGCCTTACTTAGGTAGCATGATGCTTTAATCTTGTAAATTTTGTGACAAAGCAAGGCAAGATTTTAATACATTTTTCTCCTTTTATTTTTTAGGTATTCATTTGGTAAGTGGAACTCAGAGCCCAGCTCCGCGGGAGTTTAGCATGTATGTGGGGTATGTACTCGTGCACTTTTTCTGCCTCTCTCCTCACCCAAGCGGCTGTCATCAGCTTGTCTGATGTCTGTGATTTAACCCGGGATCCTGGACTCGTGACGTCGAGGTGTGCTGTGTAGGTGGCAGTGTCACATGGCTGGTTGAGCTGTCCCACGGCAGTGGACACAGCGTCCTCTCGGATCAGCCCTGTTCCTCGGGTGGAGGTCAGGCCGTCCTGCAGGCCAGCCCTTCTCCCTCCAGGCTACGCGGAGTGTCTAGGACACCCCTGAGCGGAGGGGGGGTTCGGCCGGTGCTAATGCCGGTGGCACACCCTGGCGGCGGTCAGATTTCTGCTTCGTTTGGTAAGGGGAGCAGTTTGGGCAGTGAGCCCATGCCCCATGGGGAGCGCCGTGCCCACAGTGAGCACGTGGGGTAGCGTCTGTTCAGGGACAACGGGGCCGTGGGCACCAGATGGCCCCCAGGTGGACAGGACACAGCACAGCCGACCTTTGGGTCTAAACTCAGGTGCCAGTACCCCAGACACGTCAGCACGCTCCAGGGGGATGTAAGGCGCCCCACGCCCCACGCCGTGACACCCAGGGCGCCCCGGCACAATCCCCAACCACACAAGGAACAGCGGGCCAGGACACCAGGCCCATCCTGGAGGGGTGACAGCGGCACGTGGTGGGACCTGGAGCCCACCCAGGCCGAGCAGGGCTCAGGTACCCGCGGGGAGAGCTGGGGTGGGGGGGTGGCACGCGTACGGAGCCCCGGGACGAGGGCAGGTGACAAAGCTTCCACGTTGGTTAGAGACACAGCTATACAGATTCGAGCAGCCCAGGGAAGCCCACACAGCGCGTGCGGGAAGGAAGCCGCGTCTCTCGCCCATCCGGTGCTGCCAGCCAAGGGAAGGGAGAGTCTGAGCGCGGCAGGCGGGTCTGGACACGGCCCTGAGGGCTCAGAGCCAGGGAGCCGGCGCCGCAGACGGGAGCCGGGGTCCGGTGTCGGGGTGATGCTTCAGGTCGGGGCCTGGCCGCGGCAGAGGCGCGTTCCCTGCGGTCTCCGGCGGCGGGAGGGATGCGAGGGACGTCCGGCCTCCGCACGCGTGTGCGGCCCGGAGCCGAGTCCGCGGGGCAGTCCTTTGCGGCACGCCTGGCTGTGTAAGCAGAGGGGTCGTGTGCCTTCTGAGACCCGGGACGCCCCCAGAGGGGACGCACGCGCCAGGCGTGACGGGCTCACAGGGCGGTGGGGGGCCTGCGGGTTTCCGGGCCGTGTGTGGGGCCGCGCACCCCGAGGAGAGCTCAGGAGTGTAAGCGTATTGTGACTCCTCGAGCAGTCACTGCAAACGCATGGGGCACAGGTGAAATGCTGCGGGACGGAGTGGTGTTCCGAAAACACCCACGTGGTCTGGAAAGACAGAGCGGGGCAGGGAGCAGGGAGCGGTCACCCCGAGTCCCGCGTCAGCAATGGCCCCCACGTCGTGGACTCACGCTCCAGCCGCAAGCCGTCGCACACACACACAGGAGGTCTGGGGGGAGGGGGGAGCGAGCGCGGCCGAGACAGAGGCGGGGGTGAGGGCCCAGCGCCACCGGGACAGAGGCGGACGTGCCCTCGTGCCTGAGAGCACATGATGTGAGAAAGTGACAGAATTAGCAGGGACACAGACAGTCCCCCGTGGGACCACGAGTGACGGTGGAGGGGTGCAGGCGAGGACGGCCTGAGCGGGGCTGCCGGCGTCTGGCTGAGGCTCCCGTAGGAAGCGGCTCACCCAGGTGATCGGTGACGCGTCCTGTTCAGGCACACGTGGGACGCCCCCACGGCCCGCGAGCCATGTCCTGGCCATCCGCGAGCGGGACACCGAGAAGGGGAAACCGCGTGTGCAAGCGCCCCTCCCCGACAGCCGGCCCCGGAGAGCAGGAGCAAGACAGCCTCGCGCCCGACCTGCCAGTGGGTGACTCAGCAGAGCGGCTGCAGGCTCTGAGCCTCCGTGCTGGCTCGGGGCCCTGGGGCCGAGAGCAGGGGGGCAAGGAGAGGCCCCCCAACTGTCCCAGATGCAGCAGCTCTGAGCTCTGGTCTGCAGGCCTCCCTGGGCGTGCGAGAAGGCCTGGGGCCGGCAGGGCAGGAGGCTGCAGAGGGACTCCCTGGTGGCCCATGCGGGAGGGGACACACTGCCCACGGGCAGGGACATCAAGCCTGCACACCTCGAGGCCTCGGGGAAGGGGTTCACGCAGAGGCCGTGTCCCAGAGAAGGGCCCCGATTCTGCTGCCGCTCGGGCTGGGAAGGGGCCCCCTCTGCCGATGGGCGGCCAGGGGCCGCGCACGGAGGGTGCTGATGGCAGCCAGGGTCCGGCTAGACGACCCCGTCTGGCTGCCCCACCGTGCCGGGCCGCAGCCTCACTGCAGACGCTCCCTGCCGGGTCGTCAGGCTCCTCTCAGGAGCCACCGTTTCTCCACACAGCGCCCGACACGAACAGCGGTGTCTAGACATCCACACGCGGAGAACTCATACCTGCCGACGGGGTTGTCGAGGTGCGGCAGTCAGCAGGGGCGTCGGGTGGGGAAGGGGTGGGTCTGTCGGCCCCAGAGGAAAACACGGCGGCGCCCACGCTCAGACGAGCTGCTCCAGCCCGACTGACGGACGACGGGCAGGGCCGGACGAGGCGCGGGGCATCGGGCGTCCTTGCTGGCCTGCAGGGCGGCGGACGGAAAGGGAGACAACAGGCAGGAGGATGTTGGACGAAATAAAAGCCAAGAACCTTCCAGACGTGACTGAAAAGCACGTGCCACAGACTCGGGAATCTCAGAGACACCCCAGACCCTCCCACACACGTGGTGCCCAACGGGCAGGGACCAGAGAATCTTTCTGCAGCCAGCGGTGCCAGAGGCACATCGCTACGGCGCGCCCGTCGGTGCCCGGAGGGAGAGGAGGGAGGACCCCGCGGTCGGCCCGCACCACGTCCTCAGCAGGAAGGCCGGTGGGGCTCTCCCGCTGGTCCACGGCGGGGGCTGAGGGGTCCGTCAGGCAAAGGGGCCTGATGTACAGGAATTTGCATCAACTCACAGGAGGGGCATCGGATTTTATTAAGTGGAAGATGAATCCAGAGTTTTTCTCTGATCTTTAATGACCTTAAAGACAAAACAGGAGTCGAAATTTAAACTTGAAAGTGAAGCTCTCCGTTTGCCCTGGGCCAGCGCCCCTCACCAGCTGCTCAGCCGGCCGCGGTGTCCTCCCTCCTCTCCAGGCGCTGCGGCCGCCCTCGGTGTCAGGAGCAGCCGGCGCGGTCGCCGTCGGCCGTGTCCGCGGGGGCCCTTCCTTCTCAGGCTGCGCCTTGGCCTTTCAGGCAAGAAGAGAGCAGCGAGTTATCTCGGGAAGGGTCCCCCCGCCCCTGCCCATGGGGAGCGCCGCCTAACCAGGAGCTAGTAGCCTGCCAGCCTCGTGCGGTTGTGACCGGGGCGGTCTGCCAGTTTGGGCGTGAAGTTCGCCGCCGGCGAGAGCGTTAGGCTCCGTGTGACTCGATCCTCCTCCTCCAAGAAGCCCGCCTTCTCCCTCTCGTCTTGCTGACACGTGCTTGACTTACCTGCAGTCGCAGGAGCACGGCTGCTTTCCGGCTGTGACCGAGACCCGGCAGCCCCTCGCTCCTCCCGGTGGTTCGGCGCGCTGTCTGGGGCAGTTTCCACTCGTTCCCCTAGATCGGCGCTTGTGCAGCCAGCGGCCGTGCTCACCCGCGGCAGCGGTGAACGGACAGGTGTGGTGGCCTCCCGTGGGAGATGGAGGCGGAGTCCAGAGCCCCAGCCCCTCCGGCCCCCGTGGTTGGCGGTGCCCAAGCCTTGCGGGCGTCCGTGGGGGGATGCTTGCCCGAGACTCCCGATGCCAACATCCCCCGTTTTGCTCCGAGTTTAAACAAATCTGATCCCCGTCTGTGCGTCCGTGGGCGCTACCTGGCACTCGTGAGCCCCAGCTGTGTCATGGGGGCCAGTGGTGCCCGTGGGCGGGGCTCGCTACCAAGCTGCTGACTCGCTGACATGTCCCCCCCACCCGGAAGGAGGCCCCTGAGGAGGAAGGCGTCGTGTGGTGTCAGCGTGGCGTGGCCGCTCAGCGTCCCGGCCTGCTCTCTCCCTCACTGATCTCAGAGGACGAGAACCACGAATGGAAAGGACGCAGGCCTGCGGCGGGGTCCCGTGGGCCCCCTGGGCAGAGCCTACGAGGACTCGGTGCTCGCGCGGAGCAGGTCATCTGGGCCCGTGTGCTGTTCTGTGTCCATTTCAGTCGCATCAATTGTGTCTCTGTTCTGCAAAGGGGACTCTGGCGAGGCCGCACCGGGCGCGGAGAACGCGTGCCCCGCCAGTGGCCGCAGGAGCTGCTCTGCCGGCCCACCCGCCACCAGCCACTGCAGGGGGGAGGGGGGTGGGGAGGCGTAGTTAGAGTCAGGCGAGGCCAGGTGCGGCTCCTCGGCCACACCTGCGTCACGGCGAGCACCCGCAGCCGCATCGGGCGCGCGGCCCAGCCCCGCCCGCTGCTCCGGGACGTTCGGGGCGCTCACCGGCCGGGACATGGGGGGCGCGTCTGTCTTCTCGGGGACCAAGCAGCCCCTGTAAGGACCAGGTGGGTGACGTCTAACTCCCTTCGGTTTGGGAGGAGGGTCCGCAGGGCCAAGCCCTCTTTCTAGTGTCTTACCCTTGTTCAGACTGACCACACGTCCCTTGGGGTGTCTCCAAGTTTCTGGGACGTTTTCCACTGTCCTGAGGGGGCCCGCTCTCCAACGTGAGTGGCACCTGCTGCTGTCCCACAGCCCCAGGACCCCGGGCTCCCGACTGCCCATTTGCAGCCAGCTGGGACGCCAGGTGAGGTGACGGCCCTGTCAGCAGGAAGGCTGCCGGGCGCCGGGAGGCTGCTTTGCCGGCTGCATCTCTGCCGAGGCTTCTGGCGTGCCTGCGCCTTGAAGGCCGCTGGGTTGGTAACTTTGACTTCAAAGAATGGGTGTCAAAGTAATTAATTCGGGTCCCCTGTAAGTGCGGTTTCCTGCTCCCCTGCGGAAGGTGCTTTTTGACGGTCTTGCGCTCAGGGTGGGGCCCTTGCGAGGACTTCACACCGTCCCTGAAAGCAGCATAGGAACCAGCAGACAGGCCCAGCTGGTGCTTCCGGTCTTTTCTGCCCAGAAGGGGCTGCCCTTGGCCCACAGCCTGGCGATGTGGCCTGAACCCTGATGGCCACCTGTGTTGGGTGAGGTTCGGACCCAGGAGGGCCCCCGTCGTCCCCGGGGCTGAGTCATGCAGCTCGCCCCAGTGTTTCTGCAGACGCAGGGCCCGCGCGCGGGCCTGGAGCAGCCGTGGGCACCAGGGGAGGCCGGCTGGCGGCTGCAGAGGGGACAGGCCCTGTGACCGGGAGCTGAGCCATCACAGGGCCCTTTTGCCCTGACACACACGAGGAGGACGGGCGCTTTGCAGAGAGCTCCGCTGTTCGAGGCCCCGAGGCTTCTGGAGTGTTTCCGGCCCTAGAAAGGATCACGTACCTTCGACTGTGATTTTAGCTTGAGGGACCCCGGTGTGTGCGGGTGTTGGCCTCTAGGCGGGTCCCGGGTCCCCCGACACCGACGGTCAGTCGGGAGCTTCGGGGACCTTGCCCTTCACAGGGGCACGTGCTGCACGAGCATGTTTGGTTTACGCCTTAGTTTGCTTTTAAGGGGATGATATTTCCGTAGCTTTTCATCACTCTGCCCGTTGCTGCACGGGCTTTGTTTTTTGGTGCCGTCGTGGTCCAGAAGGCCCTTTGTTGAGGGGCGTGGAGATCTGACCCCTTCCGAGGCTCAGCGGGGGCGGGAAACTGCAGGTAGGAACTGATACCAGACCCTCAGGCCGCGTGACCCCTCAGACGTTGGCGCCGCTGGGACCGTACGCAGCTTCCGGGCCAGCCTGCTTCGTTTCTCCGGGTGAGGCTTCCAGATTGAAATCCCACACGGTGCTTGAACATGGGAAGCAAATCAGCACGGGTCCTCCTGGGTCAGACGGCCCGGGCACCTGTCCCTGGGGCATGAGGTGTCTAAGGGAAGGATTTCGGGGGGCCCCATGGCTCGGGACATTCCTTTGTAGGAAAAGAACATGCCGTTTGCGCTGTGGGCCCATCTGGCTGAGAACAGGACGCGTTAGGGACGCTTGGTTTCAGTAAGAAGCTCAGCGGAGGAACTGTTCACTTATCCTGATGTGCTGAACGCTGAGTGGAGTCCACACCAGCAGGGCCGGCCGCGAGCCCCAGGGTCAGGGAGCGGACGTCGGAGGGGATTGGTGGCTGACGGCGATCTCACTGAGGCTAGGAAGGCTGGATGGCAGCAGGAGGTCCGTGGGAGAACTGCGGGGGTGGCCGGCGGGTGCCGGTCCCGCACAGTCGGTGTCGGACGGGGCGCCCACGTGCCGTGCAGGGCGTCGGGGGGCCAGCGAGTCCCTGCAGGGACACGTGTGCGCAGGCTACGGCTGTGCCCGGAGAAGCGGCCCCGCTGGGTGTTTGGCACTCTCCTCTGGTCGCTGCTGCCTTATCACGTTCGATTTTCAGGCAGGTCCAGTGCTGGTCTTCTTGCGGCCTGGACCCTTGAACTCCGGTGTCCGTCCCAGCAGCACCTCCCACCAGCCGTTGTGAATTAAATGCCGCCTGTGACCCCTTACCCTTGCTGCTCTTAAATTCATGCTTTAAAAACAGCTTAATGAGGGGTTTACTGGTCCAATTGGAAGTTTTTATTAAAACCTATTAGTGCTGGAGCAAAGCCTGCCTACAGGAAGCGATTAGACAGCCTCCGAGCGCCAGGCGGACTCGGCGGCAGTAGGTCCTACCAAACCATTTCCAGACCCTTGTGTCCCCGGCACTGCGCTTTGCCTGGTTCTCATATCCTCTGCTTTAATTTATGGTTCCTCTGATTCCCTTCCCAGCCCCCAAGCCCGAGAAAGCGGTTTCTTGTAATCAGATTACTTCCAAAATCAGAGGCAGCCTCGCCGGCCCTGTCGTGTGACTTCACCGGGCTATGCACCCTCTCGGGGGTTTTCCCTGCGGTTCCCCGGGGGCTCGGGCTGGGGCTCAAAGTAGCCACTCTCATGGCTCCGTGGGTGTCTGCCCGCACCCGCCCTGCTCCCCGCCAGTGACGGTGGCCACTCAGCGTTGTTTGGATTTGGTCTCTTGTCTGCTCGCGTGCTTAGGAAGCAGAGAGAAGCCTGTGTCACGTGGATTTCAGTGCTCCTGTGTGACACACGTGGGCTGTGAACCATCTCACCTACAGACGCAGTCCTTTCCAGAGTGAGGGAAACCGTCCTGAATGGCTTCTGCCACTTACTCGCTGGGAGCAGCCCTGGCTGGCCGCGACCGCCTGAGAGGCCCAGAGACCGTCCGCAGTCAGCCCGTGTTGGGTCTTCTCCGTGGTGCCCCAGGCTGTCTACAGTTTCCGGTGCTCTCTTGACCAGGGTCTTGGGCCCGGTCCTGATCCAGACAGAGTATTCTTGCCTCATCCTGCCCCCCCACCCCCGCCATCCTCTCTGCCCTGCCGCCTCTGCACGCCACTGTCCCCTTCTCCGGTCCCTGGGATCACCAGTGCAGGAGACCCTCTGCTGGAGAGGAGGGGCCGTCGGGGCGGCTGCGGCCCGGGGGTCACTGAAGGCTCCCTCCCCACACGAGCGGCGGCGCTCCTGGCTGTGACCTACTTGGCACAGTGGTCCCCAGGGGTGCGCAGTGTTCACACCAGCATGTTGAGAGGGGAAAGTCAGGTCTGGGGCACTGGACCCCTTTGGGTGAGTCTCTCAAGGTGCTGGGTTCCCCTCCCTCGTGTGCACGCACTGTATGCGGTGCTTGTTTTCAGAATTCTCTCTTTCATCTGCCGTCTGCTCCTCCCTCCCGTGTTAACCCCTCTCACCCTGATGCCTCCTCGGATCTGTGTGCGAACACACACTCAGGTGAAGGTCACTGCATACTCGGATGGGGCTGATTAAGGGCCTATCTGCTATTCTCTTTTTTCACTTAGGACTATCTGGTGAAAATTACTAAGACCTAGAAGAAAATCTATTTTAAAGACCTTTTTTTCCTTACACGATCATTAACATTTTGCTTATTTTCAATTTCTCCCATCAAATCTAGCTACCCATTTCTATTTCTGAAACTTGCTTATCTCTTTAATATGCAGAATTCTAGAATAGCAAAGAAACATTTTGTTGCTTTTATTCACACTTGTAGTTCTGAATCCATGTGGGTGGCTTTTGTCTGAAATGTTTCTAAATTGCCTTTGATTTTTATTAAATTGTGTAGATGTGGATGTTTGACTAGCATTTGCTTTTGGGGAGCTTTTGGATTTGTTTCCAATAATTAGAAATGTGAAAAATGGTTTATATCTAACTTAAGACTTTAGAACAGGAAGCTTGTTACAGATTAAATGTGGCAGAGAATGTGCTTTGGAATTAACATAGCATCTCTCGTCAGTTCGTGTTAGTGATGGTGACATCACGTTTGATGAACTGTTGAGTCTCCTGGGTGCTGGTCCCATGCAAAACCATGGTTTTGTCACCATCCTTTTTTCTGGAGACTTGCTGACATCCCTGTGCCCGGGGTCTGTCTGACTGCTGCACGCTCTTCCCTGTGTCCTCCTGCTGTTACCGTCATGGCTACATGCTGTTACGAATGGCCTCCCCCCACCCCCAGCTGTCGTTCTAGCTCAGCTCCTGGGCAGTACTGAGTGCTTGTCTGTTCCCACCTTTATCCCTGTGGTCAAAACAGCCATAGGTTGTCTCCATTGTGGGTCTTTTCAAACAACTGGTTTTATCTGATTTTTTTTTAAATGTGTTCTAGCTCATTAATTTTTACTTTGTATAGGCTGTTTCCTCTTTCTGGGAGGAAGGGGTTTATTATTTCCTAAGATCTAGAGTTGATTGTTTAACTCATTAATTTTCCGTCTTTTTTTATCTACTAATGAAAGCATAGAGGTAGGTGACCACTCCCCTCTGTCTGTGTCCCTGGCCACACACCCTGTCAGTGTGAGACTCCAGTGTCTTTCTGATAATGGCACATAGTGTAGTTTTATAATTGTCAGTGCTGATGTCTCTTTGGTTCAAGTGCTGTTTAGAGAAGAGCTTCAAATCTCCCAAGCCCTCAGGGTTTTGTAGGTTACCTTTTGTTGACCAATTTCTGATTTTATTACACTGTGAGCAGATAATCAGGCCTTAAGATTGTTCTTTTAATTATTAAAAAACATTAGACACGTGCATGGACTAGAAAGAAATTGTATGTCACAACTTATAACAAAAACAGCAGTGTCTTTTACCTCTGCTCGCCCCATTCTGTTTCCTGGAGCAACTCCTTTACTTTTTCTACCATTGCTGGCATTTACCTCCATATTTGTGAATGATACATTTATGTAGATTATTCTTGGTGTATTACATTTAGACTTTTTCTATATCCTTTCTATTATGAATGATAAGGATTACTCTCCCATATCCTTAATTCTCTTTCCCTCATCATCTTGGTACAACTATGTCACAAGTATAATTTATGAAACTCATACTCAGTCTTTACATTGTGTAAATGTCATCTCCTGAGCCCACAATGAATTGTGCTCCCTTATTTCTAATAACTCTTTGTTTTTCCCAGAGTTAATAATTGCCTCTTCTTTTCTGGTTTGCTTCATTTTTCATCTCTGATCATGCTTTAACATTTCATTCCAAATTCACCAACACAACTGTTTGACTCCTCCTGATACTATTTTTACTGAATCAAACATATTAGATAATTTGTCCGTTCCTTCCCCGTCCCCCTTCATAGAGATTTCTGCTTGGGAACTGTTACCACCTGGAGTGGATGCCTTATAGATCTCTGGATTTGGAGACTGTGGGGCAGGTTAACTCTGCCAAGTTGGGTACCACTGATCTATTTGTCCTTCTTCCCATCCTAGAGATCTTTATGGTTCACAGAGGCAGGTGCCCAGTTGTGCTGGGGGTAAGGCTCAGAGACACAGCCACTTCTCCGCAGCCTTCTTCCCCATATATATTTGAGAGCATTATTCTTACTTAGGAAGGATCATTTTTAAGCCCATGTTTTGCTCACATTTTTTTTTTTTTACCACATTTGATCTCATTTGATCACAGCTAAAACCAGCTGGTGAAGTGGGTGCTTCCCTTTACTTCTGCAGCATTAGCAGTTGCCTGTCTGAGGCAAAAGGAACCATTGCCCCCATGCTGCTTCCCTGCCAGGTAAACACTGATGTGTCCTGAATCACAGAGAACAGCTGGGAGGCCGGAGAACAGCTTTGGTCTCCACAGACACCATTGCAGGCACTGGCTGGCCTGGAACCTCCAGAATCTGGTGTGTGTCCCTGGAGCTTCCTGGCTCCAATGCCCCATTGTTGGATGCAAGAGGAACACAGCGTCGGCAAGCCTGACCTTTGCCAACGCCAGTAACAGGGAGAGGCATTGTTAGGTTAGCCCTGGAGTAACAGCTGTGTGCCAGTTTCTTTTGTAAATGCTTTGATATTTTAAAACAGAAATTTTAAGCGAGGAAGCCATGCTTTGTTGCTGTTACAATAGCAGCTCTTGTCTGTGTGGATTCATTGAATGGAGACACTGATACCGGTGCAGTTTTAGTACCGTTAATAGTTCCTAAGTGTGTAGAACACATCTTAATGGTTTGTGTCCTCTTCTTACTGAGAATTTTATACCTCTTTTAAAGCTGGATCCCTGTACTCATGATAGGCGTGTTGGTTGGTCTCATATTTAAATACCTTTGATGAGGAAGAACATTGCTGGTTTTCCATTTGGTTTTAGCCTTGATGAATGTCTTTTGAGCATTTGGAAGACTGACCTGCAGACGGGATTGTGATTAATTTTTGCGCCACATCCATTCAGACTTGCCTTCTATTCACACTGGCTGCTCCCGCTGTGGGCCAGTAGCCCCCAGGCATGCCTCTCTGCAGTCTACCTCCTGCAGCTGCACAGCGGTGCTCCCCAGCCCTGGGCCCAGTTTCGTTTTTCTCCAACTCACGACCCTCTGACGTGGGTCTTTACGTACCTGTGACCAGTCAGCCCATGAGGGCTGCAGCCTCACGGGGTCCCCACCATCACCGCAGCACATGGGACAGGGAGGAGCTCGATGACAGCGTGGCGGGTCCACACTCAGATGCCACAGGAGGCAAGTGGTCTGGGGTTTTCCAGGCTCGCACAAGTTGTCACTCTTCTCAAGGCCGCTAGTGGCTCGGGACCCCATGCTTGGTGGTGTGACTTACATGGAGAAAACGGATCGGTTTTGTTTTTTTCAATGATGGGTCTCCTGAACTCAGATTGCTAACACAGCTGCAGCATGCGTTCTGGTGCTTCTGAGAGACGGTTGCACGGAGGCGCATGCGGCTGTCATCAGGGACGTAGCTGGCCTGGCAGCGCAGCAGCCTTGGGTCTGGGAACACAGCACCTCTTCCTGCTTGACCCTGAACTGGACACAGGAGCACTGAGCAAGATGTCCACAATCCACTGATGGAACCCAACGAAAGGCAAAGCCCAAAATGGGAAACGAACCACGGAGCAAGAGGCGGCATCCGGGGTGCCGTCTGAGGTCCGGGCTCCTAGGCCTCAGCTGGGGTGAATTCGGGGTTAATAGTGGCACGGCTGCACTTCGGTCCCAGGGGGAGGGAGAGGGGGGCTCTCACCCAAGGCGGAGCCCCCGAGACTCTGTCCTCTTCACAGCAGTCAGGTGCATGCCCACCCTGGGGCGAGGCCAAGCCAGGCACTAGCTTGTACCTGGTGAAATGGTGTCAACGGCACTTCTAAGAAGATGGTCTTGACATAATTTCTGACTCACAGAAAGGTTGTGGAGGAAATGCACAGCCCTCGTTAGCCTTCGCCCCGCGTCCCTGCAGGTGGCATGTAACTGCTGGGCAGAGACGCCAGCACTGGCAGGACTGTCAGCTGAACGAGACCATGGTGGGTGTCTCAGCTCTCCCACCAGTGCCCTCCAGTCCCAGGGCCCCTCCCAGCCCACACTGCACACGCCACCTCGTCTGCTTTGTCCCCTGGGGTCTGTGGCAGTCTCCCGGACTTTCCTGGCTTTTCATGACCTTGACAGCTTTGAGCAGTTCCGGTCACATATTTGGTACAGTGTCCCTCACACTGGGTTTATCTGGTTCTCGTGACGAGACGGGTCATGGAGGGGAGGCGTCACCAGATCGGGTGCCTGAGTCCACACGACTCAGCGCAGGTGATGCTGACCTGGATCACCTGGTGAAGGTGTGTTTCCAGGTGTGTCCTGTGTCCGGGGCATTCTCCCCGTCCCTTCTCTATCCCCTGGAAGCCAGGCTCTGGGCCCGGCCTGCACCCCAGGGGAGGGAGGACCCAGTGCCATCCTCAAATAATTTGTGTATATATATTAAAGCCACACAGTCATTATTCAAAATTGGGGGATTTTCTTGAAGTTATGCAGTCACCCTGTTTTTCCTTTAGGGTTTGTCCACTGACTTTAGGTTTCTTTGTAGCCATCATTACAGTGAAGTTCTGGTGTGGTGATTTTCCTGTTTCTCTCATTGCTTCTACTGTTGTGAACTGGAATTCCCCGACAAGGAAAAGCTACCCTTTCTCCCCCGTTTACTTACCAAATACTTATGTCGCTGTGGCTCTTCACTCTATCCCCATAGACTAGGATCCGCCCTGCGAGGACCCGCTTTGGTGCTCACTGCCCGGCCTTGGCTGTGGGGAGCCCCGAGGCTGGCTGCCACGCCCTTACTGAGCCCCCCAGACCCCCAGTGCTACGGCAGCGGCAGGCCCATCTCGTGATTTCCCTTCCGTAGCTCTCGATTCAGCTCTCTGCCCAGGGGCCTTGCTTCTTTTGCACGGAGAACAGTGTCGGACACCAGGATGCGGGGGCTGGGTGTGCTGCCCACTGATGGGCTGCCACTGCCTCTCTGCCCCACACATGTGGGCGCTCACGGCGCACCCCTGACCAGCAGTGAACCCCCATCAGGGCCTAGATGAGCCTCCGAGGCCTCACGCTGCGTGAGAGGAACCCATCTCAGGTGCTGCGCACCGTGCGATCCTGGCGGGGGGCTGGGGAGGGGGCTGCCTACTCGCAGACCGCGATGGGGGCTTCTCAGATCTGTACCTGGGCCAGCATCACGGAGCCCGGGGCAGGGAGTCTGTGGGCACGCTGCCACGCTCAGCAGTTTGCTCTGAGCCTACAACTGCTGTAAAGGACGTCCAAGTGTACAGCGCAGAGGGTAGGTTTTAGCAGGTGTAAATCTGTAAAAAGCCAAGCAGGACGTGCGGGGAAGCCAAACGAGAGCTGTAACGAAGGAGCCTGTTGGTAAACGTGCGGCATTTACACACACGTATGTACACGTTACGTGTAACACGTCTTCTACGCTACACGCCGTGTCTGTGTTAGGGCACGCACAGGCGTCTGCTAAGTAACCGCGCTGAGGGGCTGACGTCTCACGCGGTGCCCAGGGCTGGTTCACAGGCACGTCCAACAGCCTCGATGGTAGAGGGCTTTTACCGCCAGCACAAGTGTTTCCAAAACAAACTGCGAAGCCGCTGTGAACGGGGAGCAGTTTGCTGGGCAGTTTTGCACAGCTAAGCGCGTCCTGTAAGTCAGGCCCGTGGTTAGGAGGGCCCGGCGTCAAAGCAACAGCAAACTCCGTGTCCGACGGCGGGCATCTGGAAGGACTGCCTGTGGCGGCCCCGGGGGCGGTGGGGCGGCCGGGCACGGCCAGGAGCACAGGGCCCGGTGGCGCCTCCCTGGAGGGCGTGTGGCTGCCCGGTTACGCTTTGACCCCGCGTGCGCCCGCTGGTCGGCAGCCTCCTGTCAGGGGTCGTGCGGCAGGATCAGGGGTGTGCACGCAGGATCAGGGGTGTGGGACAGGATCAGGGGTGTGCATGCAGGATCAGGGGTGTGGGGCAGGATCAGGGGTTTGCA
>CM053564.1:592393-728026 GCA_028646485.1 Cryptoprocta ferox | reverse complement strand
GCAGGATCAGGGGTGTGCACGCAGACTGTGAGCGGCTCGGCACCATTCACGGCAGAACATGTGTTCGGCCGGAGAGTTCGTTAAAATCACATCTCTGTGGATTATTAAACAACACAATGTAATGATACAAAAAGATACTTAAGATATGTTAAAATGGGTTTTAAATTGTATGTGCCACATTCCATTTTTTAAATATTTTATTTTTGTTTATTGAGAGGGAGAGAGAGCACGGACAGGGGAGGGACAGAGAGAGGGGGAGACACAGAATCGGAAGCAGGCTCCAGGCTCTCAGCTGTCAGCACAGAGCCCAGTGCGGGGCTCGAACTCATGACTGCACAGTCATGACCTGAGCCGAAGTCAGACACTTAACTGACTCAGCCACCCAGGCGCCTCTAAAATACTCTATCTTCAAGTCATCTCTAAACACAGCGTGGGGCTCGAACTCAACCTCGAGATCAAGAGTCACATGCTTGGCGCCAGCCAGGCGCCCCTGCATTTTGCTTCTACAAAAATCTTGCAAAACTACTTCAAAGTATATGATCAAGAAGTTAATAAGATTTATCTCTGGGTGATCAGATTACTTTTCTCCTTACTTCTAATTTATCTTCAGTGAACACTTCTGCTTTTAAGGATTAATAAATTTGTCTTAATATTTGTTTTAATAAGTCAGTTCTACTAAAATGAAATCAGCGCTGGATCCGCGCGGACCGCTGCCAGCCGGGCACAGCGCTGGAGGAGCCCAGGAGGGGACGGCGAGAGGAGCAAAGGGAGCCGGTGACGCGCTGCCTGAGCGGCGGAGCGAAGCCCACTCCTGGCGCGGTGCCTCTGGCCTGGTGGGAAGTCCTTTCCTTTCCTGCGCCCGGGGGCTTCACGGTGCCCGCGGCTGCAGGCGGGATCGGGGTGGGGTTCAGGGGCCTGTTCTGAGTGCGGGGACCGCGGCGGCCTGCCGGTGCCGGGGGACGGCGGGGCGTCGAGACCAGGAAGGGACCCTCAAATCAGTCTCCCATCTGGGCCGGCCCAGGCTGACCTGTGCCCCGCAGTGCTGCCGGCAGGAGGCGCTGGACACAGTCTGCCCACGCCCCCTTCCCCGGTGGCGCCCGGCCGGACCAAGGAGGGCAGCGCAGCACCCGGTGTCCCGAGTGGGCAGCGATGTCCCGGAGCCGCTGAGGGAGGCTGGCTGTGGGCGTGGACGTGCATGCGAAGAAGGCAGGACAGCGAAGTACTTTCTAGCCAGTGTTTAGTGCTGCGGGCACTTTGCAGCTGGTCCCGGGGCAGGGACGGGGTGCTCCGTGCGGCCCTCGGCGCGTCCGCGGGGCCGGATGCGGTTACTGCCCTCCTGCCCCTTCGGTCTGCGCTGGGGCTCAGGTTTCGTGTTTTTTGATGGCAAGAAACCTCGTTCTATCTGAGGAAGAGCCGTGCGATCTGCTTCAGAAAAGGCCAGGGTCCGGGGATGAAAGCAGCGACTCCGGAAACAGGAAGCTGTGCTTCTCGCCGCGCAAAGTGGCGCTCTCCAGGCCTCAGAAGTTTCTGGACTCCCCACGGCTCTGCCCCTTCCTAAATCCTGAGCACGTATGTGGTTCTGTTGAGAGACTCCCGCGAAGGTCCCGCCCCAGCGCATGGCCAGGCCCTCACCTGGCATCTGAGCGCTGCCCACTCAGCACGTGCCCGTGCAGGGCGGGCGGCGAGGCTGGCGCCGGCCGGTCAGAACACAGCGCCGTGCAGCTCGCTGGGGAAGGCTCGCGCCCGCCACCACATCACTTGGCTTTGGGACCCGGGTCCCGGACAGTTGGCTCAGCATCAGTAAACGGACAACTCTCTTCATTTGTCCCCCTTTTGATGGTGCCAAATCAGCAACTATAGTCATGATCCCCCGTGAAAGTAACTGAGAAAATAACAAGTGGGGCCGAGCCCGGAGCGGGCGTGCCCCGGGGCCTTTGCACATGCGGGCGCTGCGCTTTGGGGAGCAGGGTGCCCCTCTCACGTGGTCAGTGAACCGGAGCAGCGCCCTCAGTCTTCTTGGACATTGTGGCTGTCATGCGCCGGGATCCTGGATGCTCCCCTCCCGTCCCTCGGGCCCCACGCGACACCCTGCCTGTGCTCCTGTGTGGGGGTGGCGCTTCTGCTCTTTCCCCGCTCCCACGCTGGGCTGCCCCGGCGGCTCCGACAGCCAGCGCACAAGCAGCCGTGCCCCCCCCCCCCCCCCGCAGCCGCCAGGGCTTCGCCTCCTCAGGGAAGCCAGGCCCTCTGAAAATGCGTCTCCTAGTTTGGAAAAAAGTAATTGTTTTCAAAGTTGCACCTGAGTGGCTTGCTTAGCAGAGGCGCCCTGCCGGCTTCCTCTTCCGGGAAGGCATGCTGGCGCGTCCCTCTGTAACGCGCGGGTGTCTCCCCAGGGCTTTACGTGTCCTTTCTTTTTTTAATATTTATTTATTTTTGAAAGAGACAGAGAGACAGAGCATGAGCGGGGGAGGGGCAGAGAGAGAGGGAGACACAGAATCCGAAGCAGCTCCAGGCTCCGAGCGGTCGGCACAGAGCCCGACGCAGGGCTCGAACCCACGAACCGGGAGATCGTGACCTGAGCTGATGTCGGACGCTCAACCGACTGAGCCACCCGGGCGCCCCTTTAAGTATCTTTCTGAAAGACTTATTCTCATATTCGCTGTAAGTTTGGCTCCTGGGGGACAAGTGGCAGTTTGCCACCGCAGCTGAGCGTGTGAGGATTCGTTCGCCGGCTGGCGGTCAGTTCTAGAGGTCCCGGTACACGTAGATCCCTTCCTTCATTTTTCTTTACCGTCGATCACGAAAACCCTGCCGCGCACGCACCGTCTCCGTGTTCACGGGGACGCCGTGAGCAGGCAGCGGCCCGGGCTTTGGTTGACCGACTCCCTCCCTGCACTGCTGTTCCACCCGGACGCGCCTCACTCCGTGCCGCTCCAGGTGGGGTCTGTCCAAGCGTGTGCCCGACACGCCCGACGGGCGTCCCCCTGCAGCCTCTCCACGCCCCTCCGTCCTCTGTGCTCCGGACAGGACTCGTGTAGTCCTGCACAGAGCCGACGGCCCTCCAGGCCCCGTGCCCTGGGCTGCGCCACAGCTGGCCTCGCCTTGGGCAGGGACGCTTTGAGGGTGCCAGGGCTTCTGTCGCTGCCGCTCAGAAAGCACAGGCCGCCTTTCCTCTCTCTGCGATGGTGAGATTGCCGAGGGACCGGCTGTCACCAGCCTCATCCGGCCTTTAGAACGTTCTCCGTCAGCAGCACCAAAGGGCCAGTGGCCTTGGTGGTCAGTGCCTAGACTCGTCTGCCAGGGCCTTGGAAGTCCTACTGGCTTTTTTCTTAAGGCTTATTTTACTTTTGAGAGAGAGTGTGCGTGAACAAGAGGGGTCGCGTGCAAGTTGGGGAGCGGGGCGGAGAGCGAGGAGTTTCGCGGAGGGGCAGAGAGAGGCGTACAGAAGATCCAAAGCGGGCTCTGCGCCCACAGAGAGCAGCGAGCCCGATGCGGGGCCCGAACCCTTGAACCACGAGATCCTGACCGGAGCCGACCGAGCCACCCGGTGCCCCTGGAGGGTGTGCTCTGTGCTCGAATTCGGCCACTCTGTTTGCATTTATCTGGGGTTTGTGGGGTTGCTTTGTTTTTTTAAATCAAAGTAACTTACGTTCATTAACTGCTTGCTTGCTCTACATCTTGTTTCTCTAGAAAACTCAAGATAAACACTTTTTTCTTTCCCTTGACAGCTTTCATAAGAATCGCTTAGTCCCTGAGTGCCCTGTAAGATTCCTTTTAATGTCATTTGCAATTGCTGCTAATGCCATTTGATAATCGAGCTCATTTTCTGTATATTTATTTTAACTTTCCATGTGGACAATCATATTTTTTTTCTACTTCAAGTCTTCGAACTTTTCATTATTTTCACAGTGACTAAGAAAAAGTGTTACTAGGACTCTTAAACCTGTCGTTATGGGGGGACCTGGGTGGCTCAGTCGGTCAAACGTCCAACTCTTGACTTCGGCTCAGGCCGTGATCTCATAGTTCGTGAGATCGACCCCCACGTCAGGCTCTGTGCTGACAGTGCGGAGCCTGCTTGGGATTCTCTTCCTGCTCCTCCCCGTTCGTGCATGTGTTCTATCTCTTTCTCAAAATAAATAAGTAAACTTTGAAAATAAATAAAAAATAGCTGCCAGGTTTAAAAAAAAGAAAATCATGTCATTATGAAAAATTTCAAGTAGACCCAAAAACCCGTAAAGGATTGTATAGTAAAAACCCATATATGGACCATCTAACTTCTACAGGTGGTATTTTACTAGATTTTTTTCCTGTTATTTAGCTAATCTACTCATCTCTATATCCATCTGTCAACCCATCATATATTTTGATGCATTTCAAAGTTAATGCCACACATGCACGTACTTGTCCCTAAGCATTAACGTCAGCGTGCAGGTCCTCAGCTAGGCTCCAGTTAAGCAAACCGTGAGCCGCAGTGTTTTAAACAGTCATTTGTCCTACAAGCGAAGCTTCGAGTGAATATGGGAGTAAGTCTTTTAAAAAGCCAAGTAAACGCTTGGTGAAGAAAAACGTCATAGATGGACACGAGAGAGTGTTAAACACGCCAGCTGGACAGCTCTGTTCAGGCTGTTTCCGCCGACAAAGGACTCCCACACAACGGCGTGCGCAGATCCCGAGTATACGCTTTTAGAGTGTGACACACGTATACCCCTGTGGAATCCAAGTTCCCACGAAGATACAGAAAATTAGCATCACTACCAACGCAGCACTCGCCCTGTTCAAGACCGAGTCTGTGCAAGAAGTTCCGGGCGGGGGGCGCCTGGGGGGCTCAGCTGCTCACGCGTCTGGCTCTTGGTTTCGGCTCAAGTCGTGGTCTCGCGGTTTGTGGGATCGAGCCCCGCGCTGGCCTCTGCGTTGGCAGCGTGGAGCCTGCTCGGGATTCTCTCTCTCTCTCTGCCCCTCCCCTGCTCATGCTCTCCCCCTCCCTCCCTCTCTCTCTCAAAATAAACATTAAAAGACAAAGAACTTCCAGGACTTTGTCTGCACAATGTCCCCCGCAAGGAGGGAAGGTTTCCTTCTCAGCTACCTTTCCAGAAGTCCTACTCAGCTGACTCCTCTCTGAAGACAGCTGTGTCCTGCCCATTGCACACTCGGGACCCTTGGTGTCCGGGGCCTGTGGGGAAGGGCCAGCATTAACCGTGTGGAGGACACTGGAGGACTCACACGTCTGAAAAGCCGAAATCAAAATGCCCCAAATCAAGCAGGTTTTAGGTGGTTAATACTAGGGAAGCTTCCGCGTTCCCGCAGGCTGCGGTGTTTTTTATGACGACGTGTGGTTTCCCAGCTCTTTGTTCTTAGTAGAAGGCACCGAAGTCACAATCTCACCACTTTGATTTACGTCCAAAAGAGAACGGCTTGTGTTTGTGAGTCTTTTTAAGCACAGTCTGTGATGGGGGAGAACTTTGTGTCCTCGCGTTGCTCAGCCAGCCTCATCCTTCCTGCTGATGGAGGGCAGGGACTGTCCCCCGACACGTGCGCTGGGACCTCACGCGTGTCCTGGGACCCCACGCGTGCGCTGGGACCTCACGCGTGTGCTGGGAGTGCTCGAAGGCTCTACGTCCTCCTTAACCCGTTGTCTCCGCACCCTCTCTACGCACGTGATTTGGGTCCCTTGCTGTTGGCCAAGCTCGTGGGTTCCTGGTTCCGATCTCGGAGCAGGGAGTCCGGGAGGCGCGAGAGCCCTGTGCTTCAGAGTCGTGTCACCTCCTTCCGGCCGAGTCGCTGCCGTCGGGCTCGCCCTTCTCCGCAGGAACGGCTCACTGTCCTCTGCCTGGGTCTTGTCTCCGCTTTACAGTCTCACCACGTTGCACCTCTGGGCGGCGCGTTTTGGACACTGTCTCGCTTAGGATTCTCTGAGGTCCTTGAGTCTGTAACTTCTGTCCTTTACCAAGTCTGGATCATTGGGGCCAATATTTTTTCCGTTTCTTCTGCCCATTTCTCTCGTCTCCTCCCAGGAGGAGGACCTCCTGGCGATGCTCCACCAGGTCCGGAGCGTGTGCTCTTCGTGCTCCAGTCTTTAGAGTCTGCTCTTCGGGCTGGATAACCTCATTCAAGCTGTTTTCACGTCCACTCTTGGTTCTGTCCGTCCGACGGCTGTCACGGTCATCTGGGAAAACTGTGACTTGAGAGGCTTTCTTTTCCAGTTCGAGAACTTGCTTGGTTCTTTCTTACCTGGCTCTGTGTCTGTGCCGAGCGTCCCTGTCTGTGCCTCACGGGCAGCTCCTCCTTCACACCCTCGACCACGCTTCACCTGGTCTGCGGGGCAGGGACACATTCGGTGCGTGGCGCGCTGCGGGTCGGGAGGCCGTGCGGGGACGGGCTGAGGCCCGAGAGGGGCGGCCTCCAAGCAGAGCGCGGACCGAAGGGCCCGAGGAGTGGCCTGGGCCTCCAGCCGGCGAGGAGCGCCCGGGGCGGAGGGGAGGCGAGGCGGTCAGTGGGGTGCTGGTTAGCTTCGCCCTCTCCCTGCGGGTCGCTCGTGTGGTGTTTTCCCGATGGCTCATGTCAGCGGACTTAGCTGAACCCCGATCCCCCATGCACACTGACCCTTCTAAAAGAAAGCACTTCTGGAAACTTCCCTGATGGCATCACGAGTGCAGTGCCACCACTGACCCTTCCCGTCACCAAGCCGCCACCCCAGGCTTCTTTGCGCACAACTTGTGCGCAATCCCGGCCGCCAGCAGTGCCCACCGGGGCCTGGTTCTGGACCACCGCCCGCCTCTCCGCTCCGTCCCGTGGACTGTCCGTGCTGCCCAGGGCGGGTCCGTGGGGCGGCTGCGCCACGGGAGTAAGACACACATGGCTGCCCGCCGGAGGGACCGCGACTCCTCCCTCCCAGCGGCGTGTGAATCCAGTCCTGACGTGTGGGAAGAGGAGGAACTCGGGTGTCCACTCTAAGGACCCCCCGGTGCAGACCGTGTGCTGGCGGGGGTGCGACGTGCCACCCTGACCTCTGACCTGGGCACGTGCTGGGTGGAAAAGTCTGTGACTCCTTCCTACTCTTCAGATGAACTGACCCTCCCCGTCACTCGCGAGGAGGCTGTGTGTTTCCGTAGTAACGGGACACGCCAGCCCCTCCCAGCGGCCAGGCCCTGCCCTCCTTCAGGTGACAAGGGTGTGCCTCTTAGCAGCATCAAGGACCCCCAGAAAGTGCTCACGGAGCGTGTGGAAGGCCTAGAAAAGCAGGTCATTCTCCAGGACCGTGTGGGGGAGGGGGACCCCACTTCTGCGGGACGGGGCCCAGCGTGTGTGGGCAGGAGCCTCCGAGGGGACGCGCCTCCCGGTGTGGACGGACAGCAGGGTCCACACCTCGCCCGTGAGCCCGCACGCGCAGACAGATGCAAGGCGACCCTGTGGTGGTGGCCGGCGCGGCCGGCAGGCCTTCGGGATTGCAACAAGTCGCTCCGACGCAGCTCTGGCTAATTTTCATGCACGGGGAAACAAAAGACAAAGAAATGGTAATGCGTCGTGCCCAGTGTGTGTTAAGTATGTGGAATATATTAATCCCGAGAAAGCTGTGTTGCTAGATCTAATTTCCGTTGACAGGAAGCATTTTCATATTTACCAAAACCAGTAAAGCTAGAGAAGGTCACTGCTCGGAATTTTGTTCCCGGGCTAGCTGGTGACACCTGCGTAGTTCTGGGCAACGGGGGACACCTGGGGCTAGGAAGTCTGGTTGCCATGGTAACCAAGTATTAACCAGCACCGTGACAAAGTGCGGTGGACGGAGGGCCGCCGTGTGGGTGTGTGGGTCACACAGGTCACTTCCTGTTCCCTGCAGTGCCCACGGACAGCCGTACAACACAGATTCCCAGTTTTCTAAACGATTCATAATTGGGAGCACGCAGTTTAAAATGATTTTATTTGAAGCCTGGAACCTTTAATCAACTCTTTCAAAAACATCCACTTGCCAGAAAATTCACTCCTGTTTACGATCTGATTGCACTTAAATCCTGCACGTGAAGTGTGATGCTTGCTCCTTTCAGAGATCAGGCCTCGCCTCGTGGACTGTCCCACGCGAGACCGCCGGCCCCTCACGTGCCATGTCCTGCCCCGCTCAGACTGGTTCCGGAGGGTTCCTGGGCAGATCCAGCGCCCGCAGGTCCCGGGTGCCAGGGCCGGGGGCACAGGAGGCTCAGACCAGTCCCGCGAGGCGGGCAGGGATGCGGCCCGTCCCTGGGCTGGGGCTGGCATCAGCGCCAACGGCCCCAGTCTGTCCCCTTAGGGCAAGAGCAGCTACGCAGGCCACTCTCATGGCTGAAAGGGTCGCCTAGGCAAGGCGGGCACAGGTGTGACGCGTCCTGGCTGCAGCTGGTTGCCATGGCGACAGCGTCTGCAGGGGGACAGAAGGTGTTGGTTGGCACCTGTGAGGGGCAAGGTCACCCAGAACTGGGTCTGTGTCATCCTCAACGCACACCAAGGGCCCCCGGCGTTGCGCAGCGGGCAGCCTTTTGTGCCGTGTCGGCACCCGCGCGGGCGTGCCGCTCCGTGACTTCCCTCCTGAGATGGAGGCTGGGAAGACGAGGAAAGTGACTTTCCAGGCCCCGAGCGCTCCGCAGGTGCCGAGGGTGGGGCCGCTCCCGGAGAGTGACAGCCCGTCTGGCGGGAGGCGTCTTTCTCCTTTCTCCCCGTTCTTAACCCGGAGCTAATGGGTTTCCTGCTCCTCGTGCGGGTGGTGGCTGTCACTCTTGCAGGATCCATAGGTGCAACGCTCAATTATTCTTTCTGAGTAACTATAATAGTTGCAGGGACGGCGACGAGACCTCGGTTGGTATTGTCTTTCTAGAGTGGCCATCTGCACACCTCCCGCCTCTGAAGCGTTGTTTTAGATTATGTTTTTCTCCTGGGTCACAAGTGGCTTAATTTATGCCGTGTGGACCTTGACTCGGTGACCTCCACAGAGGCGTTGTGCATGCTGGCACCCGTGGCCCCCAGCGCCCCCTCGCTGGCCAGGCAGGTCTGCTCCCCAGCCCCAGCGGAGGGCTGGCCGCGGAGTGGCCAGGCCGCTGTCCCCACCCCCGCGCGGTTCTCCTGAAGGCACCAGGCACAGGTCAGGTCTCCCGGTGCCGAATTTTCTGGATCTGTAACGAAAGAGCATCTTCACTCTCCTCGTGTCCCTGAGTCCACAGCGAAGGTGAGCACTACTTCTGTGTTGGTCTGATTTAGGGAGCAGGTGCCCCGCGCTGAGCCGGAGGGGCAAGGGACTCCCACCACTCAGCAGTGGGGTCAGGAGACCCAGGCCCTGTGCCTCCCTTGTGGAAACACGCCGCGGGTCCAAATTTGGCATGTTTTATGGGGTCTTTCCTCGGAAGTCACCTGCGGCTGCCCTGGCAGACACGGGCCACACGTCACACGCCGTGTAGCCCTAAGTGCTAGTGCAGAAGCACCAGCCAAGAGAACATCCACCTCTCCGACCACACAAGCTGCCCGCAGACGACGGGGCACAGGACCGTGGCCACCTGGGGACCTGGGGGACGTGGACAAGGGTGGCCTGCGCTGCGTCGAGGTTCACTGTCCGACCGGCACCGGGTGGGGCGACCCTGCAGCCTCCCCGAGAGTGGCCTGCCGCATCCCCACTGCCTGTCTCCTCCTCAGAAGGGGACACAGAGCTTGGGAGCCGCCCGCCACGCGACAGCTCAGGCAGTCGCTGTCCAGTGTCCGGTCCCGAGCCCCGACCCCTCGTCCCAGAGCTGGAGGACTTCCCTCCAGTTTCACGTGGACGCTTCCCAAATGCGGCCTGTTCCGCACGTGTCAGCATTACTGGAAACAAGCCAGAAGCCACAGAAGTGAAGGTTCCAGAAACAGGCAGCTGCACGGACCTCATGCTTCGTGGCTTCCTGGTACCACGAAGGCGTTTGTAACCATCCCCCCAGCAGACGGGCGTCATCCCCGAGAAGCATCCATCGAGGCAGAGCCCTCCGGGCCCCCGTGGGCCCCAGAGGTCCAGTAGCGCCTGCACAGCTGTGGAGGGGCCAGCGTACAGGATCCCCTCCAGAAGGGGACGCGTGTGAGCGCGGGTTGGAAAGGCACAGGCGCTCTCTCGAGTGGGACTCGTAACTGAGGTCAGGCCCCGGTGGGACCCGCCAGGTGTGTCCGGGGCAGCCTGTCGTGGTCACGAGCACGTCCTGCGGTGGTGTCCCCCCGGCGTGCCTGGCCATCCTCAGCGCGGCGCCCTGGGCGTGTGTCTTCCGGGGCCGCCTTCCCGCCACGCGGGAGAACAACAGCGCGTTTGTACAGCGGCGCAGCTGCTCGACCCGAGGAGGTCCAGGCAAGGAAAGCAGAAGCAGGTGGGTCTGCAGGCGACTCTTTCCTCCCCGGCGGTGTCGCCAGTGCTGATGGCCCGAGGGCCGGCGGGCGGTGAAGTGGGGGCTCCAGCCAGATGGGGGGGGGGGCTAGGCATCTCCGCGCTCCCTGAGCGCCCCGGCAGGGTAGGGAATGTTCCAGTACATTCCCAAGGAAGCAGGAGAGCAGGTGACCCTCTGCCAGTACACGTGAGTCCCTGAGGTGGCAGCGTGTCCCTTGCCCACCCCGTCACCTGCTTGCCGGCACTTAGGTGGGTCTCTGGGCTCCGCCATCCACACATCACTTTGACTGGTGTCACTCAAGCTGCGTATTAAAATTCCGCTTGTCACATCTGTGCAAAGTGAGGTGGCAATTAGAGAAGGGGGCCCGGCGCTCCGGGGACTGCTGTGCACCCACGCGAGCGTCTCTGAGTCTGCGCGGGCTTCCTGGCGAGCGCGGGGCTGAGCAGACGTCCCCGGGCCTGCGGTGCTCTGGTGGACGCGCACCTGGCAGTCTCTGGGGCTTGCCCGGCTCTGCCCAGGACGCCCCTGTGCCCACCCGCCACTCGTGTCCCCGCACGGTGGCACGGGCCTCCTGCCGCCTGCGCTTTCTCGCCGCACGGGAGGGGGCGTCAGGACGCACGGCACGTCTCCGAAAGCGAAGTGTCCATGTCACGTCTGTGTCCGCAGCATCCTCGGGTCATGAGGTCCCGCAGATTACAACACACCCCAAGAGAAACGAGTCCAAACTCAACGACCGTTCCATCTCTCACCATAAAACCAGAGAAACTGTCATAAAAGGAACAAAGTTGGTTTTTTTCTAGTTGAGACAAGAAAGGGAGCGTGAAGTAACTTGCGAAGCAGAGGCCCTCGATCCCCGCCAACGGGAAGGGAGACTTGACTCGAGGGACACAGTCCCTCTGCGTCTGGAATCTCCGGAGACAGACTGAGTGCAAACACTTCCTGCATTTTTCCCTCTTCTCCTGAGAGAAGCCGGGGCTCTCAGCTCTGGGCAGGTGCGGGCGGGCGCTGGGGAGCAGCAGAGCCCGTGGCTGTCCCACACACTGAGTCCCCCGCACAAGGGCGGCACCGATGCCCCCTTCCCGGCCTTGCCGGAACGCTTTCTGCCGACCGCCTTGCCCATGACCAGAGGGGGCCTGGCCGCAGCCCGGCGGTGCTGTGGGCTCCAGCTGCCCACCTCACTTGCCCCCTGCTGAGGCACCCCTGCCCGGCACTCCAAGCCTCTTCCTCCTTCTGGAATTATCTCCGGGCGGTGCAGGGTGTGCTCTGGTGGCCCCAGGGACCCCAGCACAAGTGCACGTGGCCCGGCCGAGGCAGCGAGCCCACGGAGATGCCACACTAGCCCGTCTAGGGCAAGACTCGCCATACCTCTGGGTAGGGCCGGTTTGCCTGTCAGCCCCGGTGCTGGGCACTGCCTCACAGCGAGCGGACCTCGTCCTCAGACCAGCTGACGGGGAACTGGGGCTTCAGAAATCCACAGAACATCTGAGAGTAAATGGGTCCCCCATCTTCCTATTAAAAATGCCAAACCACAGAAAGTGTCAAACAGGCACAGTAAGAACCCACAGACGCACCACCAAGACCGAGTGAGCCGTTGGCGGGCGCCGTCACGTCCCCGTCCCCACCACCAGTGCCTATCGAAGCGAGTCGCAGGCATCGAGCCATCCGTGCAGCCCTAAAATCTCGGGTTCAGAACTCATTTAGGGAGGTTTGCGGTGGTTTTCTCTTTTTTAGGAGAAAATTTGCAATGAAATGCGTAGACCTTCAGGTGCCTCTGACAAGTCTAAGCGCTTGGACCCCCTGACCCACACCCTCACGGGGCTTCGCCCCAGCCTCCCGGTTCCCGTTGCTTTCCCCTCTATCAGTTTTGCTCCTTCCAGAACCTTCTGTGAATGGAACCATAGCGCATGGACCCTTGTCTAGAGCATCTTTCATGATGCATAAAGTTTACCAGATTCATCAAAACGAGATGAAAAAAAGCGTGTGCAGGGGCACCTGAGGCACTCAGTCGGTTAAGTGTCCGCTGACTCGGACTTCAGCGCAGGTCATGATCTCGCGGCTCATGGGTTCAAGTCCCATGTTGCGCTGGCAGCACAGAGCCTGCTTGGGATTCTCTCCCCCTCTCTGCCCCTCCCCTGCTTGTGTGCACAGCACTCCCTCTCTCATGGGCAGCATGCAGAATGCCACGTGGCCTCCTTTGAAAAGCCGAGGGACAGCAGCCAGGAAGCTGTTCAAGGTCCCTTGTTTCCACGACGGGCCAACCCGGTGTCCGTGGGCGCGCGGAGCGCCAGCCCCCACTGTGCCCACACTGCTCACCGCGCCGGTCAGCTGGGTCCCATCTATGGCCATCGCGCCCTACAGTGGAGCTGCGGCCGCCGCAGGCCAAGCCCGTGCGGGGCTGACAGGAGGCCGTCTCGTTTAGAGCCCTTGTGGCCGGCACGTGCGTCTCCCCCAGGCCCCCCCCTCACCTGGGGCAGGCCGCGGTCCTCTCGGGGAGGAGCCCACAAACCTCTGCTTCCGTGTGCAAACCACTGACTTGGAAAGGCTCCCACAGACCCGCTGGCGGTATGTGCGGAGCGTCGGGCCCGCGCAGGGCCCTGCAGACGGCCTGGCTTGGGGTGCCGCAGCCGTGCCCCTGCTCTCGCTCCGACAGGTGCCCTGGTGGGGGGCGGAGACGGGCCCCTGGGCGCCACCACCCGTCCTGGTTGAGGCCTCATTTAAGTTACGCTGAGTTTGGAGAATGTCTGGCTGCCGCTAACGTGGCCCTTCGTGTTCTTACTGTCCTCGTTCCAGGATGGGAGTCCCAGCTTCTGGAGACAGGATTCCTGGGAATCTTCCTGTGCCCTCTCTGGACTCTGTCTCGGCTGCCCTCGGGGACCCCCCCGTCCCCGATCGTCCTGTGGGGCTTTCGGTGGCTGATTTTCAGAATCATGCTCGGAGCAGTAAGTACAGCCCTCGCCTGCTGTGCCGCGGGGCCGCGCCGGGGGCCCTTCTGCTGCTTGCCGCGCGCGGTGGCGTGAAGGGCCGCTGGGACCTGTCACGGCTCTGGGCCCGCTCTACAGGGAGAGTCATGGGAGGAGTCCCTCCGGGGGGTTCTGCAAGGTCTGACACGGTTTAAATCAGGAAGGGCAGGAGCAGGTGGGACGCGCTGTCCCGTGACCGTCACCCAGAGAAGCCGCGCAGAGGCCTTCCCGTGGGCGCCTGGCGTGCCGGCCCCGGGGGTGTCTCCTGAAGGCCGGGCGTGCTGGCGGCTGCCTCGCGCCGGCGTGGCCCTCGATGCCGTGGCGCGCACGCCCTCTCCCGGGCCCTCGCAGGGGCGCGGCTGCTTCTGCTCCGCCTCCCGTCACCTCCAGGTGTCTCAGAAACTTCACCCGAACCTTACAGTCAGGAGAGATGTGGTCCCCTTTGACCCCTGGCTAAGCACAGAACGTGGCAAATCGTGTTTGCGCTCTCCTCCGCCTCTCGGCTTCGTTAATAAGATCCTGATGTTTATGCTGGAACTCGAGCCTCCTTTACCTCGGGGGACGCCCGGCGCCCCCGGCCGAGCGCCCGTCTGCCCGCAGGTTTGGCACGCGCCCCGGCGGGCACGAGCTCGCGGAGCCCACTCTGCCACGCGGAGAGCGGCGGCTCCTCCCGCGTCCCCTTCAGTCCGGACGGGCCGCGGTCTCCCGTCCCCCGCCACCTGGCAGCGGCTGTCTGGCATGCCCTGCGTCCCTGGCAGGAGGCCTTGTCACTGTCAGCCTGGGACAGCGTCCGTGTGTCCCGTCCCTGACTCGGGCAGGCCCCGCCAGATGTCCGTGGGGCTGCTTTCTCTCGCTGTGCAGTTAGTGAGTGTCTCGTGGTCGAGTCCCGTAGAGTCCCGTGGCTGGCGTTAATTCGCCGCCCTCCCTCCGCATTACCCGTCCGGCCAGGGGGGCCCCGTCTTCCTGCCCCGTCGCCTCAGATCCTGAGCGGTGCCCGCTCCTAACGGGGGGTCGGCGGTCCCTGAGCGGGACAGGAGTCCCAGGGGCACACGCCGCCCCGGCCGCTTTCTCCCTACCGGGAGCCCGCGCTCCCGCGCTTCAGACGCCCTCCTGGGCACTGAAGCAGCTTCAACCCGTGTGACAGCTGCCTGCGGTCTGGTCCCTGCCGCATCCGGGGCTGTGTGGCGGGGGCCGGGGGGCACCGGAAGCGGCCTGGGTGCGGGAGGCGGGCGCGCCGCCGGGCCGTGGCTGGTGAGCAGCGCCCAGGGAGCCCGCGGGTGGCCCCAGCGTGGCCGGGGGGGGCGTCGAGAGCGTGCGGCCAGACACCAGCACGGAGGTGGTCCTCCAGACTCCTCGTCCGGTAGTGAGACTGCAGCCCGGACGCTCGTGTCCCCTTCCCTGAAACACTGGAGTCACTGGCTGTGATTAGCAGCCTGGGGTTCCGCGTCCGTCTGGGACTTCAGTTTGGATTTTTCCTCAGCTACCTTTGAAAATCCAAGGTGTTCAGTGTTTGAGTCCCTCACCAGGGACCCGCCCGGCGCCGCAGGCGGGAGGGTGGCGGGGGAGGGCGCCGGGTGGCGGGGGGCTGCCACAGAGCCTGACAGCGCTCAGGCACCTTTCCTGGCATTTTGATTGACTGTTCGCAGCAGCTGGATAAAAATGTATCAGGTGCGCTAAAAGGTGTAATTACTTGGTCCCGCGTGTGTGTCGGGCGGCACCCATCGTCCTTGGCTGCAGAGCAGGGACACGCAGTGGGCCTGGGAGAGGGGCCTGTCGCTCCCGGGGGGAGAGGGCGCCGGCCCGCTGAGGACTGAGCTGCCCGCGGGTGAGGCCCCGGCCGGACGTGCTCCTGCTCAGAACCGGCGCTGCAGAATCAAAAGCCCCTCTGGCTGTCGTCCGCGGCGGGTCCAGGGCGCTGGGAGAGGGACGCCCACGGCGGGCAGCCAGCCCCACCCCCCCGCCGCACACGCGGCCCCTGGCCTCCGGGCACTCGACGTGGCTCAGCATGGCCTCCCCACCGTGGAGGAGCAGCCTTTCTCTGTGAACAGCTGGACACTGGCCCGGCATGTGACGCACCCGTTGTCATACTGGACAGCAGGGGGGCAGGGCCAGCAGGACCCGTGGCGGGTGCCTGGCTGTGTACAAGGAGGCAGGGGCAGGCGGCGGGGGGCTTGGAGGGAGGGCTGGTGGAAGGGCCACCGAGTTCCCTCGGCCCTGCATCCGGCCGGAATTGGAGGCACAAGGTACGGAGAGGAGGGACCAGGGCACAGGAGGAGCCCGAGAAGGACACAGCGCCGCCTCTCGTGCTGACTTGCAACAGCGCGTGGCTCCGACCTAATCCCGACGAAGGCTTCACTGACTCGGCCACCCAGGCGCCCCGTCCGAGCAGTTGTGTAAAGTGAGATCATCAAAACAAACACAAAGCACCTTTCCACTGAACAGACTCCAGGCCCAGAAGAGACTCCTGACGGGCTCCCTAGAACATTCCAGGAAGAACAGTGCAAATCCTGCGCACACGCGTCCAGGAAGCACTCGAGGGCTCGGTTTGTGAGGCCGGCGAGGACAAGGACGCTTCAGGAAAAAGAAATTACGGAGCAGTATTCTTCGAGAGCGCGAACAAAAGCGTCTTGACTTACTCGCACAGGGACCCAGCAGTGCCCGAGCGCCTGGTACACGGAGGCCAGTGGGCTTTTCCGCAGGACGCGGGGTCCTGGCTGGACGGAAACAAACTCCTGCAGTTCATCGAATTACCGGGTGAGAAGCAACATCAGAAATGATGTGATCACTTAACGGATGGAGGAAAAACGTGAGGATTAACCACTCGTTCACACGAACAAAAAATCTCCTGGCGCACTACGACTAGGAGGTGTCCGCCGCCTGATACGTGTCGCGCCCACCCCGATGCCATTCTCACTGGTAGGCGACCGCACGCCTCTGCCCTGAGGCCGAGCGCGCCCCGGGGCGCCCCCCCCACCCCGTCCACCCGGTGTTGTGCTGAAGCTCGCGGCTCGCGCGGAAAAGCAAGGAAGAGCAACAGAAGCCCTGAAGACGGGACGGGAGGGAGTAAAAGCACCTGCCTTCGCGGTGAAGACCTCACAGGGTCCTCAGAACCAGCGCGTGCCAGTAACCGGGTGCAGGATTCACACGTGGGGCACACAGGTCAGCGCTACCTCCACGGGCCAGCAGGAGCCGCGAGGAAGTGAAATTTGGGGGCATCACTGTCGTGCTGTCCGAGCTCCTGTCTCCCTGCCCGTGCCACCCGGGGGTCCCGCAGAACCGCCACCCAGCCGCCCACAGAGGAGCCGAGCCCAGCAGGGGGCGCCGCCTGGGGTCTTGTGGGCAAGATGGCGCAGCAGGAGCCGAGGACCCCCAGGATGTCTGGTGACAAAGGAATTTCCACCTTCCCTGAATCAACCTTTTCACGTGCACGGGGACCATCCCCAGAGCAGCGGGCACAGTATGTGAAGACCCGAGGGATAAGCTCTCCCCAGAGTTGCCCAGGGGTCACGACACACCCACTACCCACAGGGGGTTCCCCACGCCCTGCCACTGCCCAGACGTGGACAGCCAGGGTGACTTCTGCCCGCACGTCCTGCAGGCCACGTGGTCTGCCTGCGTGACATCAGGGCCGTCCTGCAGGCCACCCAGAGTCTGCCAGGGGGACCCAACACCGCTAGCCCTGTGAGCACACGCGCTGCCGAGCCTGGAGAACCCCACGGCCTTTAGCAAGTATCTGCAAGAGAGCTGCTCGAAGCTGGTCTGTAGCCAAGAACCCGGCCGGGCAGCCTCCCTCCTCACGTTGCCTTTTCAGCTTCTCCTTGTCTGCCCTTCCCTGCGCTTCTGCCGAGGGCTCTGCATCTGAAGCTGTGCCGTCGTTATTTGTTTCGTTTCTGGTTTTTAAGTTAAGTCTCTGGTTGAGCCCTCACGATGAATATGTTAAATACATACAGTGGGTTTTTGTTTTTTTAAGAAAAAAGAAAATGTAAACTATGTCATTAATAATCTCCAAAACGAGTAAAATACTTGGGAAATTTTAACGGAAGTCTAACTCCGGTCTCTGAAAGCTACCATCGTTGCTGAGGGAAATGAGAAAGGCTTACGTAGACACACTTGTGTGAGACAGAAGCCTCCACACGCTCATCTGTGCCGCTGTCCCCGGCCCGATCTATAGATTCCATGCAGCCCAGGCGTAATCCTAGCAGGATTTTCTTTTTAGAAGTTGATGAGCTGATTCCGAGATCTGTATGCAAATGCCAAGGACCTAGAATAGCCAGAAAATCCTGAAGAAGAGTAGCGGTGAGAGACACGCCCCTTGCTCCAGAATTTCCCAGGAGTCACAGTTGGTGAGACGGGGCGGTGGGGACTTAGGACAGACAGCCGAATCCTTGGGAGGGTCAGTGTGTCCGGAAATAGCCCCACACCGACATCACTGTGACGCAAGTTCGGGACAACTGACCAAGTCCGTGCCGCCGAGAAAGACGACCCGGTGCTTCTCTGACGCGCGGTGCTCAGGCAGCTGGCTACCTGCAGAGGCCCAGTGACCCCGGCCGCCACCGCACGCAGGAATTCGCTCGAGGCAGGTTACAGACATAAAAGTGGAAATCACAACATTTCTTGAAGGTGACAGGATATTTTTGAAGTCCGAGGTACATCAAGATTTCTTCTAACATGGAAAATGTCAACAGAGCAGACAAAAATGGGTAAATTGGACTCCATCAGAATCAGAATCCTCTCTTCCCGACAGACAAGGGTGATAGACGGCACCCGCGGTACCGCTGCCCCTCACGGCGAGCCCGTGTCCGGGCCCGTAAAGAACGCATGTAACCCAGCGGTCACGACGATCCGTGTGCAAAGGGGGAGGCTTCACAAAGGAACCCTGCAAACACTTGGAAACCGCAGTTTTACTGGCCGCTGAGGACACGCCAGGCCGTCTGCAGCGGGACGGCTGAACCACGGAAGGCAGGGCCACACTGCAGCGCGGGTCCCCGCAGAGCGCGTGGCTCGAACAGTGCTTACTTCCTCCCGGCTCGGAGGCGGGCGGTGTTCCCGCACATCGCCACCCTGGTGAGGACTCCTCCCGGCTGGTGGACGGCCATCCCCTTCCGGTGTCCTCACGGTGAGGGGAGCAGCCCTGGGGTCTCTGATGGGCGCGCTCATCCCGTCCAGTCAGCACCCTGCCCTCAGGGCCCCATTCACACGTAACTACTTCCTCCGTCTAAATACGGCCACACAGGGGGCCAGGGCTTCACCTACAGACCAGGGAGGACACAGCACCGGGCCCTTGGCGGCAGGGCCGTGAGCAAGAGGGGCTGCCCTGTGCTGCTCTCCTGTGGTCGTGAGCAGGGATGCGGAGTCCACGGAGGCCGCGAGGCAGTCACCTATGAAATCACCCTACTCCGCCCCGTCGCGTTTCCGTCCTCAGGACTTGTCCCAGGGGAGCCGGGAAGGTGCTCCCCCAAAACCCTCTGGGCTGGCCGGCGGTGGTGTGGCGCGGTGACCCCAGCGGACCCCCTTCCCTGGAGCAGAGGCGCAGGCGTGCCTCCTGCTGGAAGGGCGCAAGCACGCACCAGATGCTTCTTTGGAGCCTGGGAACAGGTCTCTCGCGTTTCGGCTCCATCTTCTGCTTTAAACGCAGATTTCAAACACGTTAGTGTGGGGAAGCTTTCCGTTTGCAGAAAATGGCGAACAGCATGGGTGTTTGAGTCCGTGTTTAAGGTCATAGGTTGCCCTTGATTATGCTTTAAAAAAGTTTTCACTTCGTCCTCAAGTCTCCACTTCTGGGAGGACAGAAGCAAGTAGGTGGGTTTGTAGCTGAGTCGGTGCTGGCGGGTTTCATCCGGGGACGCTGCCTGTCACCGAAGCCTGAGCCCTTTGCTTCTGGAGTTTCCGCTCCCCGAGTCGGAGCACACGGTGGGTTTTCCACGTGGCCTTAGCCAGAGCTGCCCTTGCTCGGTCCTGGGCCAGACGGATGAGGTGTGCCGGGCGGAGGCGGAGGCCTCAGGTGCCCAAGCTCTGGGAACTGAGGCAGGACCCTTGTCGCCGGGACTCTCCGCGCCGGAGGGCACCAAGGGGAGCCACACGCTTGGTTTGCGCCCGGACAACCGAAGTGTGTCTCCTCTGCGTCCCTCCCTCGCCCCCCTGCACGTGCGCGGAGCGGGCAGAGGCCCTTTGTGGCTCCTCTGCCAGAACCTGCTGGGACGTAAGCGTGACCGTCCCCGAGGTGTGGTCGCTGGCCCGCGACGAGGAGCGTGGGGGTCAGGACTCGGTCCGGTCACCGTTAGATTTCACTTCTGGGACGCGGCCGCCTCTGTTCTCATTTGTCAGTGCGGCTTTTGTTTCTCCGCGTGTTCTTTCTGCAGCTCTTCCAGCATCAGGTGCTGTGCTTCTCCCGAGTTTAGATGCCTTTTCCTACTGGCTCACGTCACGGGAGTTTCATAAAAAGTTGCATAGCTTCTTCCTGACCAAATGCAGCTGAAACAAGCCATTTTCATCGTGAGCGCTCTGGCGGTCTATCTGCAGTGGCTGCAGCGGGTCGTTTGCAGGCCCGCGGCGGTTGGGGGGCACCGGAGCCCCAGGCACCTCTCAGAGGCCAGCAAGGCATGAACTTTCCTGTCGCGTACATCTAGGTGACCCCCGGCGACCTGAAGGGAAGAGAGGCCAGTGTGTTTCCACACGCCCTCACCAGCACAGGGCTGACGACTGGGCACTGCTCCCGCTCGCGGCTCTGTGCTCCCGCTCACGGCTTATCTCACACCCGCTGCGGCACCCAAAGTGGGACCCTTCCCGCTGCACCTCATGGGCAGACTGGCCTGCTGTCCTGTTAACACAAGAAAAAAGCCGTATCTGAGACACAGAAAAGCGAGGCCTGTGAGCCTACATTTTTCAGGTCAGTTCGGCAGAACCAGGAGCCACGGCCAGGCTGTGCTCACCGGCACCGTGAGGAGACACTTTCCTCAGCCGGCGGTAAGAATCCCCTGGGATAAACCCGACCACCTGGATGGAACGGACAAACTCCTTCACAGATGCAGTTTCTCAAAGCTGAGGAGGAAACAGGAGACCTAAACAGCTCTGTGTCTATTAAGTACGTGCGACGTGTAATCAGAACCCGTTCCAGGAAGAAAAGTGCAGGCCCAGATGGCTTCCCTGGTGGAATCTACCAGATGCTTCAGGAAGAAACAACAGCGCCCCTACGCAGGCTCTCTTGGAAAGCAACAGAGGAGGGGACACTTCCCAGGTTGTTCTACGTGACAGAAGCAAAGCCTGATGAGGACGTCACAGAAAGAAAGGAACAGAAGGGACTAGTACCCCCAGGAGCAAAGACACAGAAACCGTTAGCAAAATACCGTCGACTCAGTTCTGGCAATGAAAAAAGGCCTGGCTTCCCTCAGGAATGCAAGGGCGGTTTAACACTGAAAATCAACACAGTTCCCGACAGTAACAGGGAAAAGCGGCAGCTACGAGAACACGCGATACAGTGCGACACCGGCTCATGGCGAGGAGATGTCCTCAGAGTCGGCATCTGAGACCTGGCCACCGTCCTCACGTGAGGGGGAAGGGAGCGTTCACACCCGGCCGGCGTCTGTTCTCGCTGCCACTCTCAGCGTCACGTTGGAAGTCTTGGTGCAGGAAGACAGAAGAAAAGGCATAAAGATTGGAAGCAAAGAAGCAAAGGTGTTCACACCCGTGATTCGACAGGCTGGAAACCCAGTGGAATCTAAAACCCAACTAGGAAGATGAACACGTGAACTCAGTGAGGTTTTGGGACACAAGGTCCGTGCGAAGCACGAGTTGTGTTCTGCATCCAAGGAAGAGATCATGAGAAAATAAAGTGAAAATACCATCTACAGCCGCATCAAGAAAACCTCCGAACGCACGTGGGAACAAACCTGACGGAAGAGGCCTCAGATGCGCGCATGGCAGGCGCAGTGGCAGTGCGGGTGGCGCGCGCTTGGACCTGCGCAGGTAGGGACGTGCGCCACGGTCACAAGTCGGAAGACTGCACATGCAGATTCAGGGCACTTCCTGTCAAAGTCCCATTGGGCTTTCCGGAGAGGTTAACATGCTGACTGTAAAATTTACATGCAAATACAGAGAATCTGGAAAAAGTAAAACAAAGCCAGGAGACCTGCCTCCTGATTTTACAGCTTAATTTAAAACTGAAGTGTGGTATTGATGTAACCTAGAAAAAGGGACCCAATGAAGAGGTCCCCGCGTGGGCCTGTCTCCTATTCAGCTGATATTCAACCAGGGCACAGAGTCACGTCCGTGGGAAAAGGAAAGCCCCTCTTTACAGAAGGTGCTGAAGTAACGGGAAATCTGCAGAGGAATGAAAGTGAGCTTGGCCAGGATTTCATCTGCATCAGACTGTAATTCGAGGAGGACCACGGACCCAAATGTAAGGGCACCGCCATCAGGTTCCTAGAAGCACCCGCGGAGGAACACCTCTCGGGAACACGCCCGCACGGGGACAGTCGATCGACTGATTTCCAACCAAGCACCAAGTCACATCCTGGGGCAAGCACACAATCTAACCCACATAAAAGCCAGGAAAACGAAGCTTTCCAAAGATAACATAGACGGTTCCTTGGGGGGCAGCAAAGATTGCTCTGATGGCGCAAAAAAACAGTAACCGTTAAAAAATTTTTTTTGCTAAATGTACTTTATTGATGTTAAAATTTTCCATCCTCAAAACCGCACTAAGAAAATGAATAGGCAAGCTACAGACTAGGAAAAATGCTTGCAGCGCACAGGCCCAGCCAAAAGTTAACACCCAGGATACGCAAACCACGGGGGAGAGGCCGGCAGGCGGCCCGAACACACTCGGAGGAAGCAGATCTGAGAACGGCTTGGAGTCCGGAGAAGCGGGGCCTGGAGCGCCGCCGGCACTGGCCGCTGGTGGGTCCCCGGCGGGGCACAGCGCTGGTTCAGGTCAGGGACGCAGCCTCGCGGAAGTGCCGTTAGCAGGTGCCACCGGGCGAGACGCGCACCTGCTCCGGGAGCCAGCCTTCCGCCGCTGCGCCGCGCTGGGAGCGAGGAAGACCTGTGTCCACGTGGAGGCCTGCACGTGAGAGGCCACGCTCAGCCGTAAGAGGGAGCCCACCGCAAAGGTAGCAACACAGGAACCCCAAAATGCGTGGAGCACGGCCTGCCGGAGCCCCGAGTCCCAGTGTATGAGACACGAGGCCGTGTGTGAGATCCCAGAGCGGCCGAGCCGGCGCTGGCCGCCGCTCCAGCCTGGCGAGTGGGGCGTGGAGCAGCTTGGAAATGTCACAGAGAACACGCTAGGGACGGACACCCACGCCCTATTTGGGGTGGCGGATACCTGACCGTATGCAAGTGTCAGAACACACTGAACTGAATGCTCAAGCTGTGTCCTGTTTGACGTAAATCGTAGCTTCCGGCCTTCGACTTGAGAGGGTGCGTCCGCATCTGGATTGGTTCTTCCCCGCCCCCCCCCCCCGGCGGCCCCGAGGCTGCCCTGAGGGGGCGAACCGGAGCCGAGGGAGAGGTGGGATCAGCTGGCACCGAGGAGGCACTGCTGGCGAGCGCGAGCGGGGCGACGAGAGAGACTTTGACGTCTGGCCTCCCCTCGAGTCAGATGCCTTCAGTAAAGCTGCGTCAGACGCGGGCAGGTGGAACGCGGCGCGCCCCGTGGCCGGACACCCCGCCCCGGGATCCCCGATCGGAAACGAGAGCAGCTGTCCCGAGCTGCTTGAGGAACTGACGCGGGCAGAGAAGGAACGGCTTTCCCGTGAGGCTCCACCGTCCGTGCCAACAGTGCCTAGAAGGCCAGGCCTCAGGCTCCGGCTCAAGAGGCATCATGGGGGTTTCCGGAAGTGCTGTCTGCAGTATTGTGACCTCTGACCTCTGGCCCCAGCTTCAGCCCCAGCTCGTGGCCCCTCAGCCCCCCTCTGCCTCCGTCTCCAGACGCTCCCGGGCCTAAACAGGCACGGAGTCCCCACGGCCCACGGGGGCCTGCGGTGTTGCCTTCCGTTCTGTGCAGCCCGCCGCAGGGGGGCCCCGCAGGGGGGCCCGGCCGTTTGCAAAGACCTCTCGAGTCCAGGGGGAAAGCAGCGTTCGTGTCCCCTCCACCCGTTCCACGCCAGCGCCGAGCTCGCCGGATTCAGCGGGTGGTGTCTGTGTGACCGTCCCTCGGGCTGGGAGAGCCTGGCAGCGCCCTGAGACACCGGGAGAGTTGCGGGGCCCCGCAGGCACGGAGACAGGGCAGTCCTGAGGCGCCCAAGCGTGCCTGAGCCCCCAGCGCCAAACAGGGGGCACGTGACCGTGAACCTGAGACATGGAGCTGCCCCCTGCCTCGCCTGCCGTGGGGCGCACACGGTCCCGCGGGCCCAGCTCCACCCCCAGAGGACACAGGGGTGGCGGGAAGCCTGAGTGGCATCCCAGACCGTCGGGCTGCTCTCGGGAGGGGCGGTGCGTCCTCCCTAACCGCCACCTCGTTAGCACGAGTGGCCCCAGGGTCACCAAGGCTTCTCCCGAGGGCAGGCACCGGCCTGGCCCGTGTTTGCGGCCCCGTCGGTGAGGGAGCGGGGGTGCCGTGTGCACTCTCGAGGGGGCTGCTGCAGAGGGCTCTTGGCGTGGGCACCCCCTGGACGAGGAGGCCCCTCGAAGGCCTGGGAGCCCCTCGGGTCCGCGGTTGGGAGGATGGAGAAGCGGGTGTCCTTCCCGGGGCCAAGGTCCCGCACCCGCCCTTTCTAGAGCCGGGTTTCTGACGCATGTTCTCAGGCCCGTGACCGGCTGGAGAGGCCCCTCCGCATGGCTGGGCGCCTCCGTTCATGCCCCTGCCTCCTACTTACCCCTGAGAGGGAGCCTGGAATGTTCTAGCACCTCGCACTCCCCCTTCCCCAGAGAGCAGGGGTGGACAGCTGTGGGTCACTTGGCTCTCTGGATCTGGCCTGGTACTGGCTTGTCTGAGCCATTTTTTTCAGAATTAATTTGGGGCTGAAAACGGCTGACAGAAGTCTTTGTTCCTTTGACGCTCACTCAGGAAGGAAAAATCCGTGGAAAATCTGACATCTGCACTATAGGGAGAAGTCAGTGGATGAGGAGGAATATAATTATTCTCTGCTCCCGGAAGAATGTTTCAGATTTTTAAGTGTCTCATATCAGCTTAGAATTTGAATGACATTTTAATTATTTTGTTTTTTTCTTCTTTGCCTGGTTTGAATCTCCAAAGAGACCCACTCTTGGATTCCGAGGGGTGCGGGGAGCGGAGTTGCTCACGGGGCTGTCGCGTGACAGTGGCTGCTCTCCAGCCCTGCGAGCGGGCACACGATCACCGGGACAGGCTCACTCGGGCCTGGAAGGCGGGCACGCGGGACTTCCCAAACGTCAGTTTTCCTACCGACACGAAAGTGCCACAGAGCTCTGCCCAGGGGGTGTGTCTGGCGTTTTTGTGACCTAAGCAAACCTCGTTTCCAGAAAGACGGGCCTCCAGTCTTCCAAGAGCACCACCCGGGTGCCTAGACCTCGGCTCCATGCGGGTAGGACATGCCGCGGAGGGCCGGGTGCGTGCGCGACCGCCCAGCACCCCGTCACAGCAGCCAGTGTGGGTCAGGGCTCGGGAGAGCAGAGCGCTGGGAGCCCTTGGGGACAGACCTGTCGTGTAGGCGCCGTCTGTTAACCGAGCTCGTGTGCACGGCAGGAGCAACGCTTACTCGGCCCGCCTGGAAGCCGGCACGGCCACCACACGTCGCTGGGACGTCCGTGTCGCTTCTCATCCCTGCGCCTTTGGGTGTCGCCATGTCCTTGCCGCCCACCAACCGGAAGTCTCGGCTGCTCCCCGCCCTGCGCCCGTCCTGCGGGCTCCGTGTTCCAGACACGTCCCAACTCCTGGACGGTCCTTCTGCCTGGACGGCTGCAGAGGCCCCTTGACATGGGCCAGGCCTGTCCCCAGCTCGGAGCGCTCTGCACCGAGGTCCTTCCCCTGCACCAAGGGCAACTTTCTGGGTCAGCTGGCTCAGCCACCACCCCACGCAGGAGGCCACGCACACCCCTTGATGTTGCCGTGAGGTGGCTTCGCAGGCTAAGAAGTCAAGGCCACAGTCGCACGGCGTTGGCGAGAATTGCCGAGGCTCCCAGAGCCACAGTTGGCAGTGCCGCCTCTCCTGATGGCCTCCCTCCCGGCCTCAGCTCCTTGTCACCGATCTCGTGTCCCTCTCTGACCAACTCCATCCCCACCCAAACCTGACTGACCGCGCGGCCACGGGGCCCCTGGGCGTCCCCTGACACAGGCTTTCCCGGTCCGCTCGGCTCCAGACGTGCCAGCCCTGGTCCCCGCACACTGCTGTGGCGTTTCCGCTCCTCGTTCCTCCTACGGCTTGTCCCCGCCTCTCCAGCGCTGCCCACTTTCCTGCTCCGGGGCCCAGCTTCTCTGTGCCTGCCCCCCTCCAGCCACACCGGGCCTCTTCTGTGCCAGGCTGCGCCTGTTGAGTCCTGTGTGCTGACCGGGTGGGTGGGTGGGTGGAGGGGTGAAGCTGGTAGGACTCGGCCCACAGCGGCTGCAGCTCTAAAAACCACCATCGCCAGAGAAAGCTGAGCCGCAGCCCCTGCCTGTCTTCTGTCGGTGCAGCTTCTCGCCTTGTAACTGAGCGATCACGTAAGGGACACGTTGCAGCAGAATCTCCGGGACCCGAGCGGAGTCCCCAGTGCCGGCAGCGGGCAGCCTGCCTCTTAGGAAGGGGCTGCAGGAGCCGCATGTTCCCAAGAGAAAGCGGGGTGGGGGGGTGGGGGCATCTGACCGGCAGACAAGCGGGATGTGCTCCCCGAGGCCGCAGACGGGCGGCGTGCTGTGGGCACCACACAGTGTCCTCGGGGCCACGGGCCGCGTGGGGCCCTTCCTGCACAGCCTGTCCCCTGCGTGCCCGGCAGCTGAGCCACTCCCTGGGCGCCCCTGGGCACCGGGGTTTCCTGTGCGCTACGTGGACGTGAGGCTCTTGCCGGCCCACCCGAGCTTCGGGCCTGCTGGTCGTGGTGCCGGTGGAGATGCCACCGATGCCACCTCCGGCCCATCTTCCTCGACGTCCGTAGAAGCGTATGTAGATCAGGGCTCATGGCTTTGCCGATCGTCCATTTTTAAAGCCTCACAGCTGCACTCCTGCAGTGATGCTCAGAACTGAGTTTTCGGGGCACCTGGCCGGCTCAGTCGGAGGAGCCTGGGACTCTCGATCTCGGGGTCGGAGTCCAAGGCCCCGTGCTGGGTGTAGAGATTACCTAAAAATTCTAAAAAAAAAAAAAAGAAGAGCTGAGTCTTCGAGAAAGCACAGAAAGAACTGCCTTTGTAACAGGAAAGTCGTATTTTCTTTTTATTATTAAAAAAAATTTTTTTTAACATTTATTTATTATTGAGAGACAGAGCACAAGCAGGGGAGGCGCAGAGAGAGGGAGACACAGGATCGGAAGCAGGCTCCAGGCTCCGAGCTGTCAGCACAGAGCCCGACGCGGGGCCCGAACCCACTAACCGGGAGATCATGACCCGAGCCAAAGTCGGCCGCTTAACCAACCGAGCCACCCAGGTGCCCCAGAAACTCGTATTTCCTACACGTGTCACACACACCTTAGTCGCGGAAGAGCCCCGAGTGTGCCTTTCCTACAGCTTCATTTCCATCTCCTCCGGTCCGTGTTTCGGGTGCAAGATAAGCCCTGTCCCTCGAAGCTTCCTCTGGGCTGCCCCACTGTGGCGGGTCCGGGTCCTCCGCAGTGGCTCACGTCCTTCTCTGTCTTGCCTTGGCAGGGCCTCATCAAGATCCGGGGGGACCGGTGCTGGCGGGACCTCACGTGCATGGACTTCCACTATGAGGTGAGCCCCACGCGCAGGACCCGCCTCCTGCACCACGGGCGCGGCCTTTGGGAGGCCACGGCTCAGCTCGCAGGGCCACCCCTTCCTGCTCGCTTTCTCGGGGGAGGTGGGGGGCACGGGTAGGTCATTAGGTGGCTTGCAGTGCCCCACGTGCTGGGGTGAGGGCTGGCGGATGGGGCTCCCGGTGCCCATAGCTGCGGGCCCAGCAGGCCCTTGGGCACTGGTCCCTCCGCGGCTGTCCGTGGTCCTGCCCGGGCACCCTCTCTGGGCAGGTAGGCTGGCCCCGTGCACCCTCAGGCTGGGAGCTGCTCTGCTGTGAGCCCTGCCCCCCAGCCGTGGCGGATGGACGTGGGGGCAGGCACAAGTCCCTCTCCCCACATTTCCGAGGCTCGCGCCCCAAGACCCCCCCCCCACTCCTCCCTGGAACCCCGCCCGGGTCCAAGCCCCTCTGGACGTTCCCGTTCGTCCTGAGGCTCACATTGGCCGGGGGACCGTGCTGTCTTGTGAATGAATTAACCCGAGGGCGTCTGGTCTGTGCGCAGCAAAGTCCTATCAGGTGCCTGTGACACAGCGGGAGCACCACCTGTCGGGACCTTCCCGGCGCGTTTCCTGCCCCGTCTGTGGCTCCGGGACCGGAAAGCCGCCGTGCTCTGCTCCCTGCACCGGGGGCGTGCATGCGGCCTCCGCCTCTCGCGGGTTTTCAGTCCTGACGTGTTGAGTAGATGCCGACTCAGTCCTGGGCGCGTTCGGGTTCACGTCATCTGTCAACCAGCCCGGGGCAGGGACATCCCCACGCGGGCCGTGTTTCATGGGAGTCTCAGACTGTCCTGAGGGCGCGCAGACTCCCCTCTCCTCCTGCCCCGGGGCCCACGGGCCCGTCCCTTGGTCCTGGAGCCATCTTCCTGCTGAGTACCAGACAGGGAACTTCCTGGCTCTACAGGAGGGAGGCGGTGCGGGCCCCTTGGGCTGAGCCAGGCCCCCCCAGGGGTTACCCAGCTGCAGTCAGGCTGCGCCCCCACAACTGTCTGCTGTGTGCAGAGGGAGGGAGGAGGTGGCGCGGGCCAGAGTCCCCGTGGCACCAACTGCTGTCACCGTGCCTGCAGGTCGTGACCAGGGTGGAGGCAGGACCCAGGACTCCAATCTTTAGGTCAGCAGGGGCCTCGGCCAGCAGGGAGGGACCGGACGAGCCCGGGCAGCGGGGCGGGTGAGGAGTCCCAGCCACGTGCGTCCTCAGAAGGGCCGGAGTCAGAGTTCCTGCATCTCTACAGCCCTGCAGGGGGACTGGGTGGACCGTGGGCGTGTGACCCACATCCTGAGGACAGGGGCCTGCCAGCCGTGATGTCGGCGTGAGGTCAGGGCCGTTGGAGTCAGTCTTCTAGGACAGCCCAAGTTTTGGCTCAGTGACCAGCGCGGAATCTGGGGTGAGGCGAGGGGCTGCCCTGGGGCCCTGGGTGCACAGCGCTGCCGTCACAGAGCAGGAGCCTGTGGCCCCCGGGCCGGGTCCCTTGGGGGGACAGAACCAGCCGACTGTCTGGGAGAAGCCTTTCCTCTGTGGATGTTGTTTCCACACGCTCCGAAGTCGAGGCTGGAGCAGGGCGCTGGGACCCCTCGTGCTGTTAGCCGCCTGCAGGGTCCTGTGAGGTTGCCTGCGTTGCCCTGGGCCACCAGCCTGTCCTTGGTGACCTGGACCCCCCAGTCTGTGGCAGGTGGCAGTGGGATGAGAGACGGCAGCTCATTCGCGGTCATGACCCTGCTGGCTGAGACTCACAGGAGGGACCCTCTGGGGACAGCCATGGAAGGGGGTGGGTTGGGGGGGGGGCAGGCACGCAGGTGAGTGGGAAGGAGGGGCTTCCGGCCAAGACAAGAGCCTGGGATGCCGTCGACCTGGGGGCTGAGCCCCTATCCCCCAAGCCCGGGCACCCAGCAGGGGGTGTCGGCGGACTTGCTGCCGGCGGAGCCGCACCCCTCCCATCGGGCAGCCCGGAGCACTGACAGGAGAGGCCCTCACGTGACACCACAGCCTTGGGCCCGCGGCGCCCCATCTGTGTCCTTCGCTAACCTGGACGCGGCTCCCGGTGGGCTCCGAGCAGAAGAGGGGCCGGACAGTGCCACTGGGTGCGTGCCATCGGACGCACTGGGAGAAAGAGGTGACCTCCACGGACGTTCCTAGGCTGAGCCACGGTCCCCGCGGGTCTCACGGTGGCCCTAAGCAGCCACAGCAAAGCCCGCCATCCCTCAGAAGGTGCCGGGAGCCCTCTCCCCCTGCTCCCCAGCTTCCACGGCCACACCGCCCGCGAGGAAGGCCCCGGCCTCGCCTCCCTGCCAGGCGCTCAGCTTGGGAGGAAGGGAAAACGCGGTCTACGTGGCGGCACCGCTGTCCCCCCTCGGCGTGGCCGTGACGCCCATGGCATCCCGCGTGGAGCAGCAAGACTTCGGCTAGTGGCCGACTCGCGTTCCCACGTGACCTCTCCGCTCTGAACAAACGACTCAGAATTTGAACCTGTTACCTTTACGGCACGTTAGCTCCCGGGCCGACCCCGGACGTGCGCACGCCTGAACGGCTGCGGGCACGAGCGTGTGGCGCGGCCTCTGAGCAGCCACACGCGCTCCCGCCTCGCTGGCCGCCTGGCAGGTTCCACGGGCGCTGCTTCTGGGGCCGGGTCTGTGCCCCACCTCGGGCCGCTGGAGGGAGCTGACGCACGCGGACGCCGTGGTTCTGTTCTGAAGTCCTTCGTGCAAGGTGGCCTTCTGTCCGCGGACACAAATCGCCTTCGGCTCCCGTGATCTGTGAGGCCCTGCGGCCCCCCGTGCGTCCAGGGGCCTCTGTGTCACGTCCATTGTGCTTCCGGGCACGACTTTCACGGGAAGGACTCCGTGCCCTGAGCCTAAACCAGCTTCTGCCGGGTTCCCGAAGGTTTCCCCTCCGCCTCATGGGGGCAGGAAGGCCTCGGCCGTCTGTCTAGACACCTGCTTCCGGCACATCGAGGTGGGAAATGGTCCCATGTCGTGGCAGTAACAGCTCTCAGGTCACGACAGGGTCACCGCGTTCCTGGGCGGGCCGCCTGTGGCCCTGCTTCCCCGGGCACTGTTCCTGCCTCCGCGAGCCCCTCGGCCCTGGCGCCCACTGGGGAGCCTCGTGCGGGCAGGGAGGGGGAGGAGGCCTGCGGGCCACACGGCTGGGTCCCCGCTCCCGGGGGGAGGGCGCCGACCCCAGAGCTGGCCCCCGCAGTGGCCTCGGCCAGGCCGCCCTCTGCTTGAGTCCCCGAGGGCAGCACACGGGGCGCAGGCTTGAGCACGGCCGCCCGGCGCGCCCTGCGTGGGCCGGGAGCTGGGGGCGGGTGGGCGGTTTCAAGGCCCTGAAGAGGGCGAGTCCGTGCGGGCGAGGACAGCGAGGTGACCGGCAAGGTGACGCAGCCCGGGCGCCCCCTTCTCTCAAGGCCACGTCACGCACAGTTTCCATAACGTGGAGCATCACCAGCGTGTCCATGGCAGAAACAAAGCAGTTGAAGTGGTTTGAAAAGAGGAAGCTCCTCGGCGAGGGTGGGAGAAAACCTGTTCTGAGTGGGGACTCCGTGTCCCCCGGGGCCACCCGAGGTGGAGCAGGTGGCAGCCCCCCCAGCCGCGCACCTGCACAGAGGCCGTGCGCTCGCCGTCTGAACCGCCCGCGCGGAGCCGGGGCACGTGCACGCGTTCTCCTTCCTAAAACTCACCCGGGTGCCGCCACAAGGCCCCCGCCTCACGCCCAAGGGTCTCGGAGCACGGTCCCCGCCCGACGGACGGTGACGTCGTGAGCGCGCTCCGGGCTGTGGCACCGTCCCCTGGTCGCACGTCGCGGGGCATCCCAGGCTCCAGCGCTCCTGCGCAGACGTGCGGCTTCTTGTATGGAAACGCGCCTCGGGGCAGAGGTGCACGTGCTCGCCGACAGGAACCGTGGAGGACGGAACCGCCCGCACGTGGGGAGTGGGGGGGGGGTGCCCGCCGCAGCTGAGGGACACGGAGTGGTCACCCCGCCGGCTCGCTCGTGACAGCCCGCCCAGCTGGCCCGGGTCTCCCCTCCTGGGCGATGCACACACCACCAGCGAGTGGAACAGCCGCCACCCTCTTCCCATTTTTCGTGGCCGCGGGAGACACGGAAAGGCTGACAGGGCACGTCCTCTGTCTCCTCCTGCAGGCGCACCTGCTTGGACGGACGTCCAAGGCCACAGGGTGGGTCTGTGTGTACACGTGGGTGCACGCGTGTAGGTGCCTAGACGCCCCACCTGGGCACCAGCCATGGCAGCCGCGAGCACACTTCCTGGTAGACAAGTATCGTGACAAACGGACACCTGGGTGACTCCGCACGGACGCAGCGTCTGTACACGCGGGTCCCATCAGCCTTGCTTGGCCCTGTCACACATCCCGAGCCTGGCTGGCCGGGAGAGGTGGCCGAAGGCCTCTGTTGTCCCCGGGCCTCCCCCGGCCTGCCGTCCGAGAGGCGGGAGAGGCCCTAACGCCGGCTGCACCGGGAACGGGAGGACGCGAGTGGCGCCTGGTTCTGTGTCGGCCCATCCGTCACACCCGCGGGTCGGGAAGATGCCGTCTCGGGTTTCCTGATGTTTCGTTGTCCCCCGACATACACGAAATTGCTGGTGTCCAACTGCCTGCGGACACGCAGAGATCCTTCCAGTGACGGGCAGGTCAGCACCAGCCACGAGCAGCCTCACTGGAATGTTCCGGGCGTGGCTGTCTCTACTTCCATTTGAAGAAGTCAGTTGTCACTGAGAAGCAGCTGGGTAGGGTCCCCTGGTTTTCGTTTGGTTAATAACTTAATGAATAATAACAGTTAATAATTTAATAGGTGGGTCACAGAGAGGGGATGAAACCGCACACAGAAGCAGGCCCTGCAGGGAGGAGGCCGGGTTCCCCACTTCCCGGCCCGGCTTCTCACAAAGGTCTCGGATCAGTTCTGTGTGTGCTTTCGGGGGTGGCATTTAATCCCGCTGCTGGAGATGTGGGGGAACGGACACAGACCTTCAGGTCCCCCGGCGCACGATGGCCCTGTCGCCAAGGATGCAGGAAGAGCCAGCTAAGGACACACTGAGTCACGACAGACCGACGAGCGGCTGTCCTCGGCCGCAGTTGTGTCCTGTGGTGTGAGGAACACTCCTGACGCAAGAGTGCCCAGACCTACCCTGACAGTGGGGGCTCCGCGGGCCCCGCCAAAGGTCTGGAACAGCCACCCCAAGCAGGACGGCGGGCCCCGGCTGCAGTCATTCTTGGCACACTAACCCTAGGGCCCAGGCCAGGCACTCCTTCCCGGGTGCCAGCCATGCCAGGATGCTCTCCGGGGTGACTGAGGTGGCTGAGCCGCAGGGATGGACAGCAGTGCCTGCCAAAGCCTCCAGCCCCTCCTGGCAGCCAGGTGTCGTCCCGGGCCTGGGCGGTGTCGAGGGGGGCTCCTCGTTAAACACGGGCCATCGTGTCCTTACTCCCGGGGCAAGCCTCGGTCACCTACGTACGTGAACACTGGCCCGCCGAGCGGCGACCGGCGTCTTGCACGGCCCACCCGCCCTTTCTGGCTGTGCCCATGGGCCCTGGGTGCAGCCCAGAGCACAGCTGGGGCTGCTCTACCAGTGCCCCCACCGAGCACAGCAGAACCTTCTTCCTGCATCGCAGGTCGGCCCCCGCACAGGAGACTTCCGTTTGCGTCTCGGGCCCGGGGGTCCTACCTTTAAACGTGACCTGGGGCCACGGGGTACCGGCTGTTCGCGCCGTAACTGGACGGGGGTCACCAGCCAGCCTTAGACACAGGGGTCCGTTAATCTGGAAGCAATCGGACTCGAGGTCCACACTGCTGTGACAGCTGCGCACGTTAATGTGAGTGAAGCGGGGGCTGAGCCCCTCCCGCGGGTGAGAGTCCAGGCCCGTCCGCTTCGTCCCCCGGCAGCCCTCCTGATTTCGTAGGAAGGGCATGTTTTGTGTGTGTCCTCGGGGCAGGAGGGGAACCCGGCCTGGCTGGGTGCTTGTGGTGTGGCCCGCACCCTAGGGTCACCCGAAAGGCAAGCCCTGCCAGACCAAGTCCGCGAGAGGCAGGGGTGCAGCCTCAGGGTCAGCAAAGGTCATTGCTGCTGGCACACAGGACTCCAGGGTGCTGACCCCAGACCCAACCCAGGTCCGGGTCACCGCTTTCGGGCAGACCCGCGCCGCGTGCCCTCGGGGCTGCTTCCAACCCGTGTGCGCCTTGAGGCTTGACCCTGTTTTCCCAACCGTGGCTGGTAACAACCCCAAGGTGTTCACCGGATCAGTGACCTACATAGTGGAACGTGAACTCCGTGAAAGCCCGTTAGTGTAACCGGGTTCCCGCACAGGTGGGAACGCGGTGGGTGTCCTGCTGTTACCGATTCCTAGTCTGTTACTGTCAGAGATCGTACATCACGTGACTTGAATCTTTGCAAATGTGTTTGCGATTGTTTTGTCGTCCGGCATCGTCTTCGTGAATGTTCTGTATGAGCCTAAAGCAGGAGTGTCTGTCCCACGTTGGCTGAGTGCTCTTTTATTAGTCCAGCTGGACGGCAGGGGTTTCATCTTCCGCGTCCCCGTGTCTCGTCTGCGTGTCCCATCAAGTACTGAGAGAGGCGCTGAACTGTGAAACCACGATCGGGGACTCGAGGACCTCTACGTGTTCACTGCTGCTCGTGACCACCGTGAGCCGGAAGAAACGGCCTTCCCCCCGGCCGTGGTCCTCCTGAGCTCCCCTGGTCCGGTGCTCCCCTGGCCAGCGGCGGGTGCGTGGCCTGCACCTTCGAAGCTGTGACTGTTACCCGCGTGCGTCCTCACATGTGCAGCGCGTCGTCGGGCCTTGTTGCGTCACCTGGTCAGACACTGCCTCCCCGTCGTGTGTTCCCACCATCGTCCCCGAGCGTGTGGTCTCGCGGCGGCCGCTGGCGTGCTGTCCGCCCAGCTGCTCTTTACATCTTGTGTCTTTTTCCACTTCTTCTGGACTTCTCGGAGAGGTTACAACTCCTTTCCAGCTCTTTTCTTGGCTTATTGACCGTAACAGTTTTGTTTCCGTGGTAATTTGGGGGCTCACCGTGCGAGTGTGTCGTACGTCACAGCTGGGACCGGGACAGTGACTCGCTCGCTTCCCCCCCAGCCTCCTGCTGCTGCTGCTGTCACACGCGTCCTGTTACAGGAGCCACGTGCCACGTCATGACTGTTGCTCATTCAATTTGGCCTTTAGAGATCGTTCGCTAAATCGGAAAGACAGCCCGCTGTGCATGTCCGCGCCCTTAGCGTCACCGGCGCTCCCCTCCGGCTGCCATCTGCTGTCCCTCCCCCCGACGGCCGCCCCTCACGCCCCCTGTGCGGGTTTGCTGCCGCTGGGCTCTTGAAAGACATTGTGACAGATTTGCTTCAGTCCTTGAGAGACGTGGCTCCACCGCCCTCGCTGGGCCCCAGCCTCTCCCAGCTCTGGGGGAGCCACCACGGCCGCCCCCGGTGCCTCCCTCTCTTGCGCACGGCGCCCGGACGGTCCCAGTCCTGCGCGCGCAGCTCACTTTTCTTCTTTCTCCGCCGCCCGTCATCGGGGCGGGAAGAGGAGGTGGCCTTAGGGTGGCCGAGCTCCCGACATGAGCACTCGCGTGGCACCCGTGTCCTCCTTGGCCTCACCAGGGACGGAGCCTTCAGCCCAACATCGGGGCCCGCGCGAGGCCAGCCACCAGCTGTGTGTGAGAACAGAGCACATCTTCCGGTTTCACCCTGCGACCCTCTCCTGACAGGTGCGAGCGGTGTCCCCTCCCTGCCACCAGGCCCACAGGCAGACGCCCCCGTGTCCCCAGGGGAAACACCCGCACCCTGAAAACTGCAGGGTGGACACCTCACCGGCGCGAGCATCCCGGCTCGGCGGTGAGGGTGCGACCCAGAGACTTCTGTTGAGCCAGAATATGTGCAGCTTGAGGGCTTTCCAGAACTTGTTCTTCAGACAAGAATTGACGCGTGTTCCTTGTCTCATTAAAACTTCAAACACGCAACTTCTAGTCCATACAACGGGGACAAGGCTGAGGGCCCGGAGAGGAGGGCGTTGTAACCGACAGGGAGGAACAGGACTTTCCCCGAATTCTGAAACCGTTTTCATCACCCTTCATGTTTTCCTCGTTTTTCCTTTTTAAAGGTGTCTTTCTAGGGGCGCCTGCGTGGCTCAGTCAGTTAGGCGTCCGATTCCAGCTCAGGTCATGATCTCGCGGTTCGTAAGTTCAAGCCCCACGTCGGGCTGGAACCTGCTTCGGATTCCGTGTCTCCCTCTCTCTCTGCCTCTTCCGCCGCTTGTGCTCTGTCGCTCTCTCTCAAAAATAAACACTTTTTAAAAAGGTTTTTCTCAGTACGTTTTTAAGGGACCCAGCTGTAGAATGTTCCACGGGTCCCGGCCGGCCAGCCCCCGGCGCCCAAGCAGGCCCGAGCTCCGGACACTCGGCCACGAATCTCTAATGAGCTGCGGCCGCGGCGGCGAGCACAGCAGGCGCTCCTGCCCCTGCTTTATGGGGTGCGACGTTCCAGCCGGTTCCAGGGCTTACAACCAGATTTTACGGCCCAGTGGTTTTTTCCAGCATCAGTGCGAACAGAAATAAAACTTTCTCCGCCTTGCAGGAGGAGGGAGACCTCGGGACCCTCCCAGCCCTGAGGCCCAGACACAGCCACCCCCAGCCGGGAGCAAACCCACGGGAGGAGGGCGAGCCCTCTGCCGGCGGTGCGGGGCCTTGGGAAACTGAGCCATCCTTTCGCGGACTTGTTGCGGGACGTGACGGACGCCCGGCACAGGCTTGTTCTCATTTCTGCACGGCAGGGAAGCCGGGTGGAGGCCACAGGGCCCGCTGTGGGGCTCACACCTGCCGACGTGGTGCCCCGTCCCCCCTGCTGTGCCACGGCGATGCTCCCTGTGTGCGAGCTAAGGAAGGTCACAGAAACTCGAAGGAACAGGAATTTGCAACAGCCGTCCCGCGTTCGTTATAAATTTGGGCCATATCCTTCTCAAAACCCCAACTTGGTCCCTCAGCCCAGAAGGTGCTACCGCCACCGTTCTCTCTAGGCTCCCGCTGCCACAGACACGACCCAGAGGCGGGTCCCCTGCTGGTGGGTGACCCCTGCTGAGGACCACAAAACCCTGGGAAACATCCCCTCGTCCCAGGGATGCAGTTCCCAGAAATCTGCCCCAACCACGGGTACACACGAAGTGCAAGAAATGCAAAATGCCAGAGAGCGTCAAGCCCCCAACTCGGGGGGGGGGGGCGGCCCCATCCCAGGCACCCCCTGCCCGGGACACGATGAGCCTGCCTTGCGGCAGCAGCGAGAAACCTGGGGGGATGGAGGGTGGCCGCCCAGCCTCACCCCCGGCCCAGACTGTGTCCTTCTGCCGGAAAAGACTTCAGCGACCACCGCCCGCGCCTCAGGCTCGCTCCTGGCCCTACGTCGCAGGAAGGAACGGACTGGATGCTCGGCCCCTCCCTGCAGCGTGACTCCGTGAGGAGCTTGGCCTCGCTCGCCCATCTCCCCGGGAGCAGGGGGTCCCAGAAGGTGGACAGCTGTCGCCAGGGCCCCTGCAGGATGCAGGAGGGCCCCACACCTCCGGAGCAGCAGATGTGACCCAGTGGTGCAGTGACTTCCAAAGGAGTGACCTCTCTGAAGGCCAAGTAGAAACACGTTCTCTCCCCGTGTCCTTGCCTATTCCCCCCGTGTCTGTGTCCTGTCACCGGACGGAGGCTGTGAGCGCGGGAGCCGCGACACCCCCAAAAGGCTTGTCACGAAGGGCCCAGCAGAAGAGACTTCCTCGGGCTTGTTGCTCAGTGCTGGACGGTCCACTCCGAAGGACAAGGGACGTGGGGCTGCCTGTCCGGAGGACGCCGTGGGCACTTAACACCAGGTGACCGTGAACGGGAAGGCACATCCTGTGCACACTCGCTGCACTCCCTCAGGCGCCCCGAGCCCCACCCACACGCCTGCCACCGCCTGTCCGGCCCACCGCGGGCCCGAGTTGGCCGCACCCCGGGGTTGGGGGCTGGGGGACGGAGAGAGCAAACGCGGCCCAGAGGCTGTGCGGGCCGGTGCGCCCTTCACGCTCACCGGTGGGACACGTTGGCGCTTGCTGAGCCTCCGGGGCAGACGGGGAGAGGCCCGCCGCGCGCTGCCCCCGGCTGCAGACGTCCGTTCGGAACACGCGTAGACGCGGAGCTGTGAGCTAGACGGGCGTGGGCGCAGGGGAGCTGCTGCGAGTCGCCCTCCGGTTCTCCCGTTCCGCCCGGAGGCGGTGACACGCGTGCCAAGGCTGGGCTCCCGTCACAGGGAGCACATCTGAACCAAGGGCAGCAGCGGCGAGGGGCCAGAGAGTGAGGACCGTCTCTGAAAACGGTACGGACACATCAAAACAAGTGACGGCAAAGAACCCTAAGCCACATGGCCGCACGGCACAGACACTGGGAGGGACGTGCCCTCGCGGTGGAACACCGACTCACAAACGCAGAAGGACCAGCGGACCCAGAAGTCACTGCTCAGAGGCCACCGGAACCACTGATGCTGGCAGGAACCAGCAAAGGGTGGTGGACTGCGGGAGGAGGTGCCTAACTCCACAGCCTCAAACCGCTCGGCAGAGCCCGGCCGACACCCCTTAGCCAAGAGGTCCAAGTGGAAACCGCCACGCCAAGGCACATGGTCACCTCGGGCCCCCTGGCAAATGCCCGTCACTTCTTCGGGCCTCCTGCCCAAAGCGCGTGCCCCCCACATCCACCATGAGGGACCCCCTGCATGTGAGCGTATTTGTGTCCTAAGATTCACATGAGGGTCTAGGGAGTCGCAGGCGCTGGGCCACCTTGCATTAAACACATCCTGTCGGGCAGCGGGAGGCACCCGAGTCGGCCTGTCCCTGGTTGTGACCAAGAGAGGGCACCCTTCATGCTCAAGTCCTGAGGGGCCGAGCACGGATGTGGGCAAGCGTGGCACTCGGATTCCCTTCCCTACTCTCCCGACTCTTCTGAGTCAGAAATTGTGTCCAATGAAGAGGTAGCAAGAAAAAAAAAGCGTTCCCAGAGGGGACGGTGGCCTTTCCCCAGCTGGGCAGCCGAGGGCTGCCGTGTTCGCGACTTCCTCCCGCGGCCTCGTCTGATCCCGCCTCCCTGCATGTCCGGGGCAGCACGTGGCCAGCGTCCTCTGACCGGCAGTCCCCACCCCTGCCCACTCACGACAGACAGTGGGACGGGCACTTGGTGTCCACGCCACACGGTGGCACGCCAGGGCACCGTGGGGCTGGGGGCCGGGGGGCGCAGGGCTGCAGCAGCAGCTAGAGGCGGGCACCTCCTTCTACCGCCTAAGCCCCCCATGACGAGTAAGTCCTTCAGCGTCCGAAGCCATCTGTGACGTTCAAAGCTGGAACTCTACCAGCCCAACTGCTCTCGTCGGTCTGTCCCTTTGGCGCCAGCCTCCCCCTCTGACGGTGACGTCCTCGCCATACGGGGGGTGTGTGAGCACAAGTCCCTAGGAGAGAGAACGTGGGTGCACGGACTGGGCACACCCCGAGGCAGTGAGGGAAGGAGCCTGCTGGGCCGCACGCCCTTCCTGGACTCCAAGGGCTCCAGCTGGCGTTCGAGGCTGAGGAGCACACGCAGCCTTCCACGTGGCCTGCTCCCGCCTCCTCTCCTGCCAGGGGTCCTGGGGAACACCGGGCCCCCGTGGTCAGAGGTGCGGGGCCTGTGAGCTGGGCCCGAGGGCAGCCAGCACCACGGCTGAGTCAACACGCAGGCCTCGTGGGATGTGCACGCCCTCCCCCCTGCTCACACGTGTTCCCGGGCACACACACAGGGCCGGACCCCCCAGCCTCCAGCAGCCTCGGAGCAGAAATGTCCTGCGTGTGAGCGCTGGCTTCAAACGTGGGCTCCCCCGGTGCCCGTCCCTTTGCCCGGGACAGACCTGAGCTCCCAGGGCACCAGGACCTTCAGGGCACCCGAAGGCTCAGGGTCAGAAGTTACAGGAGACCAGGCAGCGATCCTCGGTCCCGTCGTCTCCCCCACACCCAGCGCGCGAGCCAGGGGAGGAGAGGCCACGGGACTGGTCTCCGCTGCGCCCTTCACGGCTGGATGCCCCCGTAAAAACCCTCTTGTGCTTCTGGGTTGGCTCACGGGCACCGCGTGGGCAGGGGTCCCCTGTGGGCAGAGCTCCCAGCCTGGCTGACGGGCCTCCTTCTGTTCCCCAGACGCAGCCGGTGCCCAACCCCGCGGCCTACTTCCTGCACCAGTCCCCGTGGTGGGCCCACCGCTTTGAGACACTCAGCAACCACTTCCTGGAGCTCGTGGTGCCCTTCTTCGTCTTCCTGGGACGGTGGCTGTGCATCCTCCACGGGGCCTTACAGATCCTGTTTCAGGTGAGCCCACGGCCGACGGTCACTCCTGTAACTGTGTCCCCGAATCACGGGCTCTGCTGGGGGAGCGGGGCACATGGCCCAGGACGGGCCCCTGGGAAGCCCCCCGTGCTGGGTTCTAAGGGGTTCCTTTCCCGTGCGAGCCGTCCAGCCACGCGCGTCGGGCTCTGAGGAAGAGGCCGGTGGTGTACTCCTCAACCCTCGGCTCTGGGGCGCTCCGCGGTGGGCGGGGGCTCTACCCCGTCTCCTCTGCGTGAGGGTGGTGGGTGACCGTCCCAGGCCGCTCCTCTCCCCACACACGGGCATCTACCTGCCGAGCCCCAGGAAAACCACTGTGGGGCCTCAAACTCCTGTCGCATTTATTGTCCTCTTGGAGGCACAGCGAACGCAGGCCCCGCGCCGTGCGCTCTGCGGGAGAGCGTTCCGGGGAGCGCCTGTGCAGACCGGGGGGCGCCGGGCCCCGGCTGTGCCGCGGTGGCCGTGTGCTCTGGGCTGCGCTCCCTCGGTTACCGAGTGTCCCGGGGTACAAACGTCCTACGGCTGGCTACTCCATTCGGGGTGTTTCCAGGTTTTCACTGTCACAGACAAATGGGGGTCCCCATCCCCGGGGGGGGGGGGCAGGCCGTCACACAGGACACATCCTCTCCCTCCGGCCCACGGGCCCCGCTCGTCCTGCCTCCTCGCCGACTGTGCTGCGGTCGGTCTTTCCGCTGGCCGTTCTGGTGGGTGAGACCCTGACGGGGGGTGTGGGGTCCAATGGGAAGAGCTGCCACCTTTGCGGCCCTGCCTGGCGGGACCCGCAGTGGGTGTGGGACGTCCAAGCAGCGCTGCGTGCACACGAGGGTGTCTTCCTGCCTGCCGCCTCGCTTGCGATGCCGGTGGAAGCGGAAGTTTCCAGCAGCCGCTGGGGTGCAGAACTGGTGTCGCCTTTCAGGTGTCGCCCACGTGCCCGGCGGCCGCTGCGCTCGGCAGTCCTGACCGCGGGGCCCTCTGCTCGCTGCCCCCTTGAGGCACACGCGCTCCGGCCAGTTGCATTCTGGGTTTTACGGGTCACGGGTGGAGGTTGAATTTTAGCAAATGGCTTCCCTGCAGCAGCTGGGAGAGCGCCCTCTCCTCCCATTAAGCTGTAACACAGGGAGTCGCACGAGCACCGCTAACGCCGAGCCAGTGTCACATCCTCGGGTAAACTCGGCCACACGTGTACGTCAGCACATCCGCGGGAGGGACTTGCCGGTCTCAGCGTGCACCTCGCGTGGCCGTCAGCGAGTGAGGTCTGTCGCCAGCGGCGGCCCGGCCGCACTCCGCTCACAGTGCTCTGCCCCCCGGGCGGCTCGGTGAGGGCAGGCGGCCACAGGGCAGAGGCGGCACCTCGGGGCTGTCGGAGAGCCCCGGTTTCCGTTTCTCCCGGAGGCAGATTTAGCAGCAAACGTTTTCCTGGAACTGAGCCACTTGTCACAGCGGAGGCTTCGTTCCGAGCGGACGCAAGGCACGCTCTCGAGTCACCGAGCGCACGCATCTCAAGGGGGGTGTTTGGCCTTACTGTCACATCTTTGGGTTTCCTTTAGTTCCTTCTTGGCTATTTTCGTCGTTCCAGCTTCTTTTCTGAGTTGCACACGTGGCTCCCGGCGGGTGATCGCGTGCCCTGTTCACGGAGTGGAAGTCTGAATGGAATGTCCTCCCTGTCTCGCGGCCACCGGCTCTGCTCCAGCCCCTTCAGTGCCTCAGCGGTTCCGCTTCTTAATTAACACGCTTTTTTAGAACGGTTTTGGATTTACAGACAAATAGTGCAGAAGGTCCCCTTCTCCATGAACTTGTCGCATTCATGTGACACCGCGGTCACAGCGAATGAGCCAACATCAAGGTTTTGCCCTTGGCTGAAGCCCCGGGTCTACATCAGCATCGTGCGGGGTCGCGCTTCCTCTGGGCCTGGCCGGACGGACGAGGACCTGCAGCCATCCTAATGCCGCAGGGGCCCCACTGCCCCGCGAGCCGTCTCTGCCCCCAGACCTGCCCCTCCCTCCCACTCGACCCCGGGCAGCCCCCGGACAGCGGCTGCTGTCTCCGCGGCCGCGCCTTCCCCAGAAGACCACGTGGCTGGGGTCGTCGGGGGCTACGCTCCCCAGCCTGGCCGCCTCGCTGTCACCGCTCAAGAACTGACTCCTTCCCGTGGCTGCATGACAGTCCGTTGTCTGGATGCACCAGTTTCTTCGTCAACCAGCCGGACTCGGCTCGAGGGTGGAGCGTGGCCACGCCCGTGACCCCTGCTCCCACACCCTCTCATGAGGGACGCCCCCGGGCCGGCAGGGGCGTGTGCAGCACGCCTGTCCCACGCACACTGGAGCCCCGTGGTCCCACAGCCCCAAGTCAGCAGGAGGCGGCCTCGGGCAGAGGCTGGAGCATCCCTGAGGGTGTCTACCAGTGTGGGCGCCACCCCGTGCTGGACCCTCTTCCCCTGTCCCCTCCCAATTCCAAGGCGACTCAGAGGCCCAGGCCCAGCACAGCCTGCCCGGCTTCATGGTCGCCACGGTGCCCGAGAACTGCTCGGCGTCGTGGGGCTTTAATTAGCCACCGCCTCGGCTGCTTTCCCAGGCTGCGGACCGTCGGGACCGGCTCCAGGCTGTAAACCCGCCTGGGCCCGCGGGACCCGCGCCCCCTCAAACACCCGAAGCCTGGCTTTGACAAGTGGGAATGGAAGGCGCTCGGTCCCGTTACCGGAAAGAGTAAGGGAAGGACGTTTGCTCTACTAGGACGGACGGAAAGGGTCCGCTCCTTGCAAGTGGGACTTGAGAGATCTTTACTTGCCCGTGGAACCAGAGCCCTCAAAGTGCCCCTTGTCTGGTCAAAGCATACTTGGCCTGAGTCCCGCGTCAGGACGGGCACCAAGTCTGAGTCCTGGCCCGGGGCACCAGCGTCTCCACTGCAAGGGAAGATCTCCGGCTCAAGCGTAGATGGCTCCCAGGCCACGTGGCTGGTCTTGACCCTGTTCTGGGGTCTGCTGCCTGGCTGGGTAACGGTGAACAGTGGTGACACAGGTACACGGGGCAGGGAGGGTCACAGTTGGACCTTCCTGACCTGCCGTTCTGGTCATTATTCTAGAAGACCAGCCCAGGTGCTTGCTTCCCCAAAGGTCCCGGGAGCCTCTAGTCCAGGCAGGTCCCCAGTGTCATCCCCTCTAGTGCCACGCCATGGCCGAGACAAGGCAGCAGAACCCTAGCACGGTGGCTCTTCTCTGAGGCCTGGTCTGATGCCCGCACGGGGGCCGGGCCCCAGCTCTCCAGAGCAAGGAGGACAATCGCCAGCTGGTCCAGCTGTCACATGTCCAGCCCCCTCCTGGGCAGCCTGGCCTCTCAGGCATGGGGGCTGCAGGGCACAGTCTCGTGGCAGGAGCTTGTGTACCGGTCACCCCGGGGGGCAGTGCAGTGTGGGCACACTCGTGGGTTTATGCGTTGTCCTGACGGGGGCCACACTCCCATTTCTGCCCCAGAGACACTGAGGGGCGTCTCTGGTTCTGTTTGTTTCCGTTCATTCCTTAGGGAAGGGTTGAGGATGTGAGCATGCTCACCTCCTCCTACGCTCAGTTTACACAGCTGTTCCGGAGGGTTCTGCAAGGCCACCGGTCCACTGTCTACTTGGGAGAGGTGCACGTGAGAAGCGGCAGGAAAGGAACTGCCCGGTCCCAGACCCCCCCCCCCCATTCTGCTACCTCGAGCCTAAGGGAGAGACCCTGGCAGGGGGACAGCCATCCTGGCGTGGGAGCAGGGGTTTGCCAGGCAAGTGGCTCCTGGTCGGCGCAGAGACTGGTCGTACATCCCAGACCAGAGTCTTCTCCGCCTCCCACCGTGTCCTGCTCCTTCCACTCTCTAGGACTTTGGGCAGAATCGGGAACATGTCACACTGGGGGCCATCACCGGGGATGCAAGCACAGAGAACTGCCTCCCCCAGCCCCTGAGCCATAGGCCCAGAGTTGGGGTCCCAGGTAAGTGCCTGAGGACCCTGGCCCCAGAAAGTCGCCTACAAGCACGGGTGTCCTCTGTGAGACTGGGAGCTGAGAACCCAGCACGGGAGTTCCAGAAACCCAGCCCTTTCCTTTGGGGTCTGTTGCATCACCCAGGTCATCTGGTCAGCATCTCGTGAGCCCAGGATTCCACGCTCACAGCTCATCTTCCTGAATGTTCTCCAAGGCTTCCCTCCGGCCACTGGGGACAGCACTCGGGGCCACCGGCCCCACGTCTGGACTCCCGAAGCCCACAAGGTGCCCTACAGGCATGTTTTAGGTTCCACTGCCGTAAACACAGAGGGACCATATGATCCAGTCACTGTCCCTTGGGAGAGGCTGCAGCACTGGCGTCCCCTCGGCACACTGGGGGCCATGCACTCAATGCCAAATCCGTTTGTCTTCTTAAAAGAAACCATCCAGATGGATGGAGGAGGAGGGACGAGGGGAGTGAGCCGGGAGCATGCGTTTCTGCAACCTCAGGGCTCTGTACCTCCATGCCACCTCCAAGGCCCGTTCTTCCACAACAGTGCCCGAGCCCACCTGGGGGTCTTGGCCATGTACTCACACCACTCTGACCCTGGCTCCTGCTTGTGTCGTGACGCTGCCCCTCCACCTGCTGGTGAAGCTTCCGCACAAGCGCGTCTTCTTGGGCTCCTCTCATCCGTGCGCTTAGCGTTTTCGTCAAATTAGAATGTTTGCACAGGGTTTCCTGATATTCTTACTGCCACCCTCCCTTCCTGGGACTGTGCGCACGTGTGTGACAGACCGGTGCCCCCTGGGGGCTGCACTTTGTTCAGCTGTGGTCTGGGCCTCAGTTCAGAAAGCGGCCACTGCTCTGTTCCCACGGTTTTGCAGACTTTTATCATGTCCATTTGTCCGAAGTCTTTGCGGTAAATTCTCCATTTCTTATGTGACCTTTTAAACTCTCAAAGTGCATTTGGTTCTTTTATGCAGTTGTCCTGTTTCTCCTAATTATGACAGCGCTTCCTCGTAAATCCCTTACTCTACCCGTAGCAGCTGCTTCAGCGTTCCGACCTCCTAGTTTCCAGTTTTCTCGCGCATGGGATTCTGTTGCTGTTCTATCCCAGCTGTGGTAGCGTGTTCGCAGGGGTGACTGGACGCCGGCCACCACGGGCCGCGGTAGTGAGGGTCTGAGTGCCGAGTCCTCTCAGTGCTGAGTTCGCTCCTGACGAGTAGCTAAACTGCTCGCGAGTCCGTTTGTTCATCCCAGGCGGGTCGGACATGCCCTTCCCTACAAGGCTGGCTTAGCCCGCGTAGGGCATGCGCCTCGCCGGGGTCTCTGCCAGGTACCTGGCTTTCCCCGGGTCTCCACCCCCGTCCTGCGTGGGCTTCCACGTGCCCATGACTCAGCGGTGGCAGACCCGAGGGCACCCGGGCCATCCCTGCAGCACCTGTGTTGGCAAGCGCCTGCCACCTCGACCTCCCTAGCGTCAAGGCTGCACTCGCGGGGTTCCCTCACTGTGCCCAGGCCGGCGCGGGTGTGTGTGGCAGCCTGGGCAACCACGGCTTGCGGGACGGCCTCTTCACCAGCTCTGTCCGCCGTCCTGCTGCGGCACCATATCCGTCCCCCAGGCCCTTTAGCACGGAGAAGCCTGTTGCCCAGATGCCACTGGGGCTGCTGAGCGATGATGAGGCAGGACAGCTGTGCCCTTGGGCCCCAGAAGCTGGCCCTACTTCTCCACTGGCGGTGGCGGGGTGCCAGCTCCCACTCCTCTGCGTGAGTTTGTGCCTGTCGGGCTCTCCTCGGGGGAAGGGGAAAGGCATGTGATCGGATTGCTCCCGGGAGGCAGACAGGACAGGGTCTCTGGGGCTCTCCTCTGTCCCCATCCTCGAGCTGGGTGTCTACAGATGGAACTCGGGGTGGACGCTGGGCCCCGTGGTTCCACTCAGTTCTCAGCTGTGGAGCCGGAGCCCGTGGCTGCGCCCTGGTAACCCCTCTCGCACAGGCCAGCTGCTGTCCTCCCCCAGCCTCTGTTCCAGAGCGGTGAGCGCGGAGCCCCATCCGGGCAGCCCCGTGCCCCTCTGAACCCACCTCTCCTGCCTCGTGCTTTACATCTTCACTGCTAATTCATCCTGGGACACCAGAGCCCTGTGAGCCGGTGCCTTGCGCCACTGGGGTGTCCTGGCCCCCTTTCCCTCGGACGCACCGGTCTCCTTCCCCTTCGGGGGGTTTCTGGAAAGTCAAGCGGGAAGCCCCCAATGCCGTCCAGTCTGCCTCCCTTCCCTCAAGGGTTTGTCAAGTCGTCCTCTGAAGCACCACTCGGATCTCAGCTGCACCCCCTGCCTGTTGCCTGGTGTTTTTATTCTCCTGACACACGGGAGGGCATGCACGCTCCCTGCCAGTGAGGCTCCTCTCAGATGAGCGGCTTTGGACTGGGTTGCTCTGGGGTCTCAGAGGTGGCCGTGAGGGAGACCATGTCTCGGCACGTGTGCAGGTTGGACCAGTTACGCCGGGAGGGGTCGGCCCCTGGGCCACGTCCGCGGTGCAGCGTCTGCAGGCAGAGGCGGGTGCTGGCGGCCAGCAGTGAGACAGGGCCACTGCCAGGCTCGGAGGGGCAGGGGCGAGGATCCTGGCTGCGCGAGAGCGGGCTTGGGGAACACACCCCACCGTGGGCTCACGTCTCCTCTGCGGCCGAGCCTATGGGGCAGTCGAGGGAGCTTCCGCCCACACCACCCCCCCAGAGAGCTGTAGTGGGACCGCCAGCCCCTCAGCAGGGGTCCCGAGACAGTGGACCCCCAATCGATGCCATGGGAAACACGACTTTTGTCAGAAGGTGCAGGGAGCTGCCAGATGGCCAAGACTCCAGAGAGGAGGGGGCACAGCCCAGCTTCCGGGACACCTTCCCCTCGAGTCACCTGCTGGCGCGGCTGGAGAGCGTCGGGGTCCGCCTGGCCCGGGGAGACCAGTGTTGGAGGTCAGGCGCCTCAAGGAGGGGGGACGGGCACGCTGTGCGCAGCAGACTCCGTGGGGAGCCCAGCAGGCCCAGGGCACCTGCCAGCTGGGACCACGGCTTGGGGGCCCCGTCCCTGGGGGCGAAATCATCCTCTGGGGCCCCAGAACCAAGATTAATCCTGAAAGAGCCGCGAATCCGTGCCTCTCACAGAACACCTCGTGAAGTGCCCTCGTCCTTAAACCTGACGAGACGCGTTGGACGCACGGCTCCTCCTGCCAGAGCCTCAGGAGGCTGGCGGCTGGCACCCCGCCTTCCTCCCTGGGCGCCAGGACCAGGGCTGGGGCCTCAGCTGTGCCTTGCCCGCTGCAGAGAGGAGCAGAGGCAGACTGGCCCCCAGCACCCAGGGGCCATCGGGGGAGGACGTGCCCCCAGAGACCCGACCTCAACGCGCCACGCTGGGCCGTCCCACGGTGAGGTCGTTCCCCGGTAGACAGCTCGCTCCGCCTGGTGACAGCCGTTGGCTTGTTCAGGTCGCGACTGCTGCAGAAATACGTCCATCTGATCACGTGTGCGGATGGCCGGCTCCGAGTTTTCTGGCCTCTGGGGCGGTTTTGCCGCATTCGTGTTTCACGTGTTCCTCGACGTCCCTCCTGAAGCAGGTCCGGCCGCTCCCACCTTCGCGGCTCCTCGGGTGTGTGGCAGGCAGCTCGTCGCCTACGAGCGCGTCAACCGCTGCCCCGTCCTGCCCGCCCCCCCTTGCTGGCCGCCGTCCCGCAGCAGGGTCTGGGTGCCGAGGAGCCCTCGGCCCCACACCACGTGCACCGAGCAAATTCGCAACTAAACACGTGGGGTCTTCACACCCGTGTGGCCCCGGAGACGCTTCTGACACACACACAGCACCGGCTGCCAAGCTTCTAAAACACTGGTAACTCGTAACTTCGTGAAAACGGCACCTTCAACCCGATACCCCGACAGAAGCAGTTTGCCGCCAGAAAACGATGGCAACGTTCGCACGGCTCCCGCAGGGCGCCCCACGGCCCCACAGGCTTCGCTCCGTCCCGCGCGCCGGAGCCCCGCTGCATAGGCGGCGGCCACGGGTCTCGGCGCCGAGGTTTTGTGCCCGCCACGTTCGGGGACAGGCAGAGTGACAGAAGGCAAAGGTCAGTTCACAGGTCGTAGGGTGGGAGCAAAATGGGAGGGAGGCAGATGACACAAGCGCCAGGGGACTATCTGGGGTGGAACCTTCTGGATTTTATGGTGACTTTTTGTCAAAAGCCACTCAACTATATGCTTAAAGTTAGTGCATCTTATCATCTGTGTCGATAGAAAGGACTTGGAAGGTAAGGACGCACGCTCGCCAGCTCACGGCTACTGCTTCCTCGGTGTCTGCTCCTGCCGGGTTCCCGGGTCCCAGCCCCTGAGGGCACCCGTCTGTCCCCAGGGATCGATCGGCACCCCGGGCCATCAGCACCTCCTTGGAGGACTGGCCCCGCAAGACCCTCCCCGCTCGAGTCGGGCGCGTCTGGCTGAGCCGTGCTGCCTGGGGCGCTGCGCTTCTCTGAGGGCTGGATTCGGGGCCCCATGTCTGTGGCTGGGGTGTGGGCCCAGCAGCCACCCAACCCCTCCGGTGCCCACTGACAGCGTTGTCATCAGGCCTGATTATTTGCAAGGCACTGAAACAACGTACAAAGTGTGCAGCTGCCAGAAGGAACTTTCCACATTTCTGGCTGGGGTGCAGCCACGCTCTGGGAAACAGGCTGGGTGTGCGGGAAAACCCCAGGCTCTTGGCACTCCATCCGCTCAGGGACCCTGTGACCTAACATCGTAGCTGAGACGCTAAGTGACGTTTAGGGATGAGCCCCAGGGGCAAACTGCCACGGCCCGGTTAGCACCAAGTCCATAGACAGCCCAGCAGGACTGGGACACAGGGCAGGCTTCCCTAGTGGCGGTTTCTCCCCGGGCACATCTGCACTTCGTAGACGCTGGGTCACCCCACACCCTGCTGCAGAACGAGCCAGGGCCGCTCAAGGCCTCTCAGGAGGGACAGTGGCCGGCCCCGTCTCAGGACCGAGGGCGAGCGGGAGGTTGGGCCCCACTAAAGCCACGCCTATCCCAGCAGCCGCCCAGGCCCCGGGCAGCCTCACACATGGTCACTCGGGACATGTCTGGGGGGACCGCTGGCTGGGAGGACGGGGCGGCCATGCGGGTGCCCCCCCCCCCCCGACCGCATGATTTGGGCACAGGCCCCCGGGGCTGCCTCAGGCCCGTACTGACCGTATGGACAGTCACCATAGCAATTGCCCCAAATGCCAACTACGGCGTCAAACAGCACGGAGAGACCAGCGCGCGGGTCTGTGGGCCGGAACCGGGCAGCCCCGGAGGCCGGAATGGCGGCGTGCGAGGCCCGGCTTCCCCTCAGAGCCCTGGGAGAACCTGCCTCCGGGATCAGCCGCGGCAGGGACACCCCGCTGAGGGACAGGGGTCCGGACCTCGGGCACCCAGTGTTTCTCAAGGGGCCGCCCACACCAGCGCGTCAGGCTGCCTCGTCCCGGGCAGAGTGGGCCGTGGCCGAGGTCCTCGGCGAGCAGCGGGGCCTGGGCTCAGGGGCTGCCCCGCCCCCTGCAGGTGGTCCTCGTCATCAGCGGGAACCTGAGCTTCCTGAACTGGCTGACCATGGTGCCCAGCATCGCCTGCTTCGATGACGCTGCTCTGGGGTTCCTGTTTCCCTCCGGGCCTGGAGGCCTCAAGGACCGAGTCCTGAAGCTGCAGGAGGAGGCCGCCCGAGGGGCCCAGCCCACCCTGAGATTCGGTGGGTGGACGCCCCCCGCGGACAGAAGCCCTTCATCCCCAGGCCCGGGGCGACCAGCCCGTGAAAGGGAGTGCACGGCGGCCTCAGAGAGGGTCCCGGCGCGGGGGGCAGGGGCTGCGGCAGGTCCCTCCCCTCGGCTCCTGTGGGCCCACAGGAGCTCCTCCCTGGTGGGGGGCCGGGCCCGGAGGGGAGCTCACCCCGCCGTCCCCCTCTCTGCCCCCACCAGGCTGCGTGGTGCGGCGGGCGGTGCATGTGGCACTAGGCGTGCTGGTGGCCTGGCTCAGTGTCCCCGTGGTCCTCAACCTGCTGAGTCCCACGCAGGTCATGAACACCTCCTTCAACTCTCTGAGGATCGTCAACACATATGGCGCCTTCGGAAGGTACGTGAGAAGTCTCTCCGTGCCCCGTGCGCACACATGCGACCCAAGATCTCTCATGGAGACCCCCCCAGCCCTCCGGGGGGGCAGCCTTGGCCAAGGGCAGGGTCGTGGGGAGGTGGGTGCCCCAGCCTCACCCGGGTCTGCTCAGAGGCGCAGCAGCCTCCGGCGTCATGTGCCCAAAGCCCCCTGCCTCGGTCTCCCCACAGCATCACCAAGGAGCGCACGGAGGTCATCCTGCAGGGCACGGCCAGCCCCAATGCCAGCGCGCCGGACGCCATCTGGGAGGACTATGAGTTCAAGTGCAAGCCGGGTGACCCGGGGCGGCGGCCGTGCCTCATCTCCCCGTACCACTACCGCCTGGACTGGCTCATGTGGTTCGCGGCCTTCCAGGTAAGGGTCTCTCCTGCCCCCAACGTGTTCCCAAGGCCGCAGCGCCCTTAGTGGGGGTGGGCCCTTGCCTCACGTGACCCCCGGTGTCAGGGCATCAGCGGGGGGACTCGTTCACCTCTCCGGCACCGTTCCACGGGGCACCGCACTGGGCACAGTGCCCAGCACACATGACCGAATCCTGCCCGCCACCCGTGTCTTCCTCCCGTCTCTCCCCTGGTGTAGTCTGCACGCTCTGCCTCTGGACGGGTGGATGGATGGGTGAGGGTCTCCACGCTGCCCGGACCCCCTCACACAGGCTCTGTGGGTGCAGGGGACCAGGGCGTCGGCGCCAGCTCCTGCAGGCCCGCCCACCAGAGAGGACGAGACGGGCACAGCCAACATGCACATGGCCTGTGCGTGCACCAGAGGGCCCCCCGTCCTCCCGCTAACCTGGTGGGGCTGTCACTGTCCCATCTCTCTGTGAGGACAGCCTCAGGAAGACCATCAGTCACACGAGACCCCAGGCCTGGCAGGTGACAACACTGGCAGGCCAGTGCCAGCTCCGAGGACGGGACAGTATGGCAGGAGCTTGGCCCCAAGAGGAACCGTCCACAGACACCTGCCCCACAGCAGGGAGCGAGCAGCCCCCCTGAAGAGAAACCCAGATGGAGAAGTGGGAGTGTGGGCCCAGCACCCGGGAGAAGCTAACCCCAACCCACACTTCGGGGAGTGACGAGGCAGCGAGCTGGGGGCCCCAGGGATGGCATGTCCCCCACGTGCCTGGCTCTGTGCCCGCAGCCAGCGCCCCACCCCTTTCTCACCCCCAGACCTATGAGCACAACGAGTGGATCATCCACCTGGCAGGCAAGCTCCTGGCCAATGACAGGGAGGCTCTGGCCCTACTGGCCTTCAACCCTTTCGAGGACAGGGCCCCCCCCAGGTAAGAACCCCTCCCCGGACACCCAGCATGGCCTCAGCCCTCTCACAGGGCTTCTACAAATGCGGGCGCCCCAGCCGTGCCCCAAACCCCTGCAAACGTGCCAAGGTCCCCCCGACGCTGACCAGCACTGCTCGCCTGCGCCAGGGCTGGTGGACTCCAGAGGGCACGGTGTGGAACCGAGTGTTGAGCCCTTCCTCTTCCAGAAGTCACCTGCCCCCCGCCCTGTTCGGCAGGCACGGGGCCAGGCCTGCTGACACGGGCTCTTCCCTTGCAGGTGGGTGCGGGGAGAGCACTACAGGTACAAGTTCAGCCGCCTGGGGGGCCGGCATGCTGCGGCAGGCAGGTGGTGGGTCCGCAAGAGGATCGGCCCCTACTTCCCCCCCGTCAGCCTCCGCGACCTGGAGGGCTACTTCCGGTCCCGGGACTGGCCGCTGCCCAAGCTGGAGTAGAGGCGGCCCCGGGGCCTGTGCGCGGAGGAATAAAGCAGGAAAGCCCGGCTACCTAGGTGAGGTCTCGTGTGACCGGGCACCAGCGCCCGCTCCCAGACGTCCTGGGAAGCAGACTCACAGAGGAGGGGGTCCCGGGGCCACTCGTGCTGCCCCCCAGTCCGTTCCCTGGCCACCAGTACCACCCTGACCCCACTGCGTCCACCAGCCCCAGGGCACTGGGCCCCACACAGACCCCTTACCCTGTCACGTGCCCGGCAGGGCCACAGGGAAGCTGCCACTCCCTGCCTGTGCTCTTAGCACCCCCCCTTCCCCGGGTCACCCCTCCACACCCTGGAGGGGCCCGGGAGAGGGAGAAGCCAAGACTCTGGTCCTCCCTCTGTGCCCGCCCCCTTCTTAGAAGCTGCCTGTGTCCCCCAAGTCCAGGGCCACGAACAGAAGCCCTCTGTTCCTCTCTGGGTGAGTCCCCACCGCCCCACCCCCATGACCGTGGAGCCTCCCACTCCCTGACCCGGGCCCTGGGAGTGCCCACGGCGGCAGTTCCGAGGCCTGACTGGCACAAGTGAAACTGCGTTAATCGTTCCTCACTCGGCGTCCCCGGGCTCTGCGGCCCCACATCCGTACCGCCTGATGTTCGCTGGGAGCAAACACCGCTCCCACCCCACGGTGGCGCCCCTGCCGGCCAGGTGGCCCGGCTCCCTGCCCTGGCCGCCCCAGGGAGGGTCCCGGCGGGAACGAGGTGCTTCAGGCAGGAGGCCCGGCCGAGGGGGGCACAAGCGTGAGTCTGTGTGGAGCGCCCCCCCCCCCACAGCCTGCCCGGGGGCCCAGCCGGTCCAGGTGCCAACAGAGAGGCCGTGTTCCTGCTCTCGGGGACACAGGCTCCCTGTGTCTGTCTCAGGACAGACGCGGCCTCAGACGAGGAGCCTGGAGCCAGCGAGTCTGCCCGCGGCAGCCGCACGGGGCTGCCCACCAGCCCGCCGTGGCCTGGGCGGCCCTTCCCAGGGGCTGTCCCCGGAGCTCTGCCGCTTGGGTGGGGCACAGAGCGGGCAGGGGCCGAGGCAGACTGCGCCTGAAGCACAGCAGGCCCCTGGCAGCTCTTCTTCCCGTACCCTGGGCTCACCACACCCCTGCCTGCGGGCTCCACTCAGGGCCTCGTCCGGCCGTGTCCCCCAGGTCTCCCAGAACACAATGGTTAGGCCTTAGGGGCACACCTGCTCACCCAGAGGGCCGCTGCAGGGCACACATCTCCCAGAGGCCCAGGGTGCCCCAGCCTCCACTTTCAGAGCCTGACCTGCGGCCCACAACCTCCCTCCTCCACTCGAAGGTCCCCGTAGCCCCCCGTCACTGAGCGCAAGCCTGGGGTCACGCCACGGCCCCCGTTCCTCACGCCCACTGGTGCCAGGCCGCAGGGCCCTTGCTCCGGCAGCTCCCGTGCCCCCCTTGAGCACCAGCTCGCCCTGCCTTTGCTGGACCCAAGCAGCTCCTGGTGGGGGCTTGCCGGGTCCCCCCAGTGCCAGTGGGCACCCATACAGGTGTGATGGATCAACTGTCCACCTCACAGGAGAAAGGCCCAAACGCCGCCCCTGCTCGGCCGGACGCTGCCCTCTCTGGGAAGCTGTTTCTTGGTCAACCCAAGGGAAACTTCAGGGGCTGGGGGCTCAGGGACACGTGGGGACGTTAGCCATCCAGGTCTGAGGAGCCACCGGAAACCCTGGTCCAGGTGGACCGGGTGCCTTCTTCACCCACCCCCGGCTCCGGCCTAGAAAACCAGCTCGCAGGGGCAGGCTCCCCTCCTGGCTTGGAAGAAACAGACGTGTGGCAGACGCGGGGCAGGATTGGGGCTAGGTCGACGTGCCAGATACGCTGCCCTTGCCTCCCGAAACCCCACGGGGGGCCCCAAGGCTTGAGGGAGGGGCCAGGGACGGCAGCCCACGCCGCACACGAGGCAGGGTGTGCACGGGCCGCCACCACTTTCCCATTTGCTGGGAAGGTTTTCGCTCGGCAGTGGTGACGTGCTAAGGCCAAGCGTGTGCTCCTCTCGACCCCGGTCAGACCACAGACCCGTGCGGGCATCGAGCTCCCGGCGCGGTGCCGGGCCACCGGGCTGTGTGTGCACAGGGTCCGCGCACTTCAGGCCCCGGGGCTGGGCGGGAGGGGAAGGCTCTCTGGACGGACACGGTGACAACTTCGAGAAGGGTGGGTCCAGGCCGCCTGAGCGGAAATCACCCATCACTGTCCTGTTGAGTGGCTGTTGCAGGAACTCACCCTGCTCACCACGCGCTCTGCCATCTCTGGGGTGACGGCCCTTCTCCGCTCCGGGTGCCCAGCCTGTTCTTACCGCCGCGTCAGTCTCGCAGCGCCGGCGCTGGTTTTCCAGCCAGCGTCCCTGTCCCTAACGCAGACAACGTGCTTCCTTCCTGCCACCGTCCAGGGCTTCCTGGACAGCACTTCTAGCTCTGACAGGACTAACGTCCCTTGGGAAGAAAACACTCTGGGAAGGGCGGCTAGAACGCTCTGGAACACTCCAGCCCCGAAGCAGCTGCTTGCCTCCCTCTGCCGACAAGTCCCCTTGCTCAGCAGCACCGCACCCTGTTCCCTGGTCCCGTTCCCCATGCCGACCTCCCTGCCCTGTACCCTCACTGCATAAAGACACCGTTGTCCTCAGGGGATTGGTTCCAAAGCCACTGAGTAAAGTAAACCTGACAGATCAGCAAACCGACCTATAAAACTCCTAAAGGAATCCATGAAATCGACAAACCTTTAGTTTGACAGAGAAAAAAAAAAGATGCAGAAAACTAATATCGGAAAAAAGAAAGTGGGAGCATTACTACTGACCTTAAGTAAAAAGAATTGTAAGAGTGCTAAGTGCAGTAGTTTGCCCACAAATCAGATCGCATCAACAAAACGGACAAATCCTAGAAACACACCAACTACCAAAAGTGACTCAGGAAGAAACGAAGCTGTAAAAGATCCCTAACTAACAAGAGACTGCATCAGTAATCAGAAACCTCCCAATAAATAAAATACTGGACCAACGGCTTCATTGCTGAATTCTGCCAAGAATTTAAAAGAGAATTAATCCCAACTCTCCCCAAACCCTTCCAAAAAATTAGGAAAGGGAACACTTCCTAACTCCTCTTGTGAAGCCAGTTTTACTTGGTAACAAAGCCAAAAAATATCCATTAAAAATACAGATAAAGAAATCCTCAACAAAATACTAGCAAAACAACAGCACGACAAGAGGATTCTATGCCATGGCCAAGTGGGATTCCACCCCAGGAGTGCCAGAGTGGTTCCTCTGGAGAAAACCCATCACCGCAGTACGCCACATCCACAGAACATAGGGGTGTGAGTGGGGCGCACACAGTCCACTCAACAGATGCAGGAAAAGCGTCTGACAAAATCCAACACCCTTTCAGGTAAGACCCGCTCAGAAAACTTCCTCAACATGAGAAAAGGTAGTTAACCACAATCCACAGCCAACATCATACTCAACAATGGAAGATTGAAAGCTTTCCCCCCACGATCAGAACTAACGGGAACGCCCACTGTCATCACCGCCACTCAACACCGCGCTGAGATCCAGCTCGAGCAGTTATTAACGGGCGAGAGAAATAGAAGAAGTGTAACTACCTCTATTCACAAATGACATGATCCCAAAGACAGAAGATGTCTTGTCTGATGACAAGGGTGCCGAGACCACTCAGGGCAAGGGCAGTGTTTTCAACAGGTGGCGCTGGGAACGCAGGGTCTCAGCACTAGACAACGGAGCGGGGCCCTTACCTCACACCGCACTCAAAAATTAACGCCAAATGGATGAAAGAGCCGCAACTATTCAAAGTCCTAGAAACCAACATGGATTTAGCAATGGATCCTTAGATAGGACCCCAACAGCAGGAGCAACGAAAGGAAAACCAGATATATTGGACACCATCAAAATTGTAAACCTTTGCGCATCTAAGGACATTACCAGGAAAGTTGAAAAGACAACCCACACAGTGTGAGAAAATTTCTACAAGTCACAGATCTGCTAGGAGTCCGGCACCCAGGGTATACAGAGAACTCTTACAGCTAGGCAGTGAAAAAGACAAACCAAAAGGACTGGATCAGCCATTTCTCCAAGGAAGGCACACAAGTGACCAAAAAGCACATGAAAAGATACTTGACACCCTGAGCCACTGGGAAATGCACATGAAAACCAGAGCGGGCTGCTACTTCACACCAACTATAATGGCTGTGGTTTTTTATAATAAACATGATGAGTATTGGCAAGGATGGGGAGAAATGGGAACTTCTGTACTTTGCAGGTGGGGATGGAAACGACGTAGCCACTGTGGAGACGGTCTGGCAGCACCTGAGGAAGTTAAACATGGATCAACGACCACATGACCCGGCAATCTGACTTGAGCGTATGTGTCCAAAAGAGCTTAAAACAGGAAGTCAGGCAGAGACTTGTGCATGAATGTTCACAACAGCCAGAGGTGAAAACCACCCCAATGTCCACCAAAAGATGAACACATAAACAAAACACGGTCTCTCTGCACAATGGAACAGCATTCAGTAATAACAAGGAATGAAGTACTGACACCTGCTATGATGTGGATAAAGCTCGGAAGTATTGTGCTCCGTGAACTAAGCCAGACACAAAAGGTCACCTATTACATGGGTCTATTTATAAGAAATGGCCTCAACAGGCAACTCTGTAGAGACAGGAAGATCAGTGATCACTAGAAGCCGGAGCAAGGGGAGAATGAAGAGTGACTACATCGTGAGTACAAGGGCTCCTTTTGAAGGGAGGAGATGGTTTAGAACTAGACAGAGGAGCTGATTCTACTACACTGATACATATACTCACTGCCACCCACTGTTCGTTTCCTTTAAAATGGTTAACTTTGCGGTAATGTCATTTTCACCTCAATTTTTCAAAATGAAACAAAAAATACAAATAAAACAAAACAAAAACCAAGAAAATCTCCTAAGTGTCCCAGGGGGACTTCCCTGTCTCAGGGGTCAGGAGACCTCACACTGCCAAGATCTAGTGGGAACACCAGGGGGAGCCAGGCAGATACCGTGCCCATCTAGCCCCGTGTTAAGTGCGGAGGGCTAGACTCCCTTAAGGCCAATACATAAGGCGGTACTTAGCCGGTGGGATAGACAGTCCAGAGCCAGCATGCGATTGTACGTAAACTTTCTTCTAACTGAAGATCTAGCAAGGACAGTTACAGGTACACAACTACCAATCAGTCGTGGGACATGTGAGCAAATGAAAGGGCAGCCATGGTTACAGTATGTTGGTGACGCATAAACCTTTTCTGCCGAGGCTTCTGCCCTGTCATTACCTGGGGTCAGCTCAACACCCAGCATGGATGGGGTTATCCCCCATGTCCCTCAGGTGTGTGGCCACCTTGCTCCACTGGGACTGACCTGGCTGGGTTGGCAGCAGCCTCCAGGCTGGGTGGCTCATTGGTGGGGATCTATATGTGCCCAGGTGTTTCTACACAGTCCAGCTGTTACAGCCTCGTTATCAATCCTGTCACCTGGTGCTTTCAGCCCCCCAATTCTCAAAACTGCCTTGACCATTATTGGCCCAGTGCTCAAAACAAGCTGAAGTTCCTTATTCTAGTAGTTCATGTGCGAATAGTGGACAGTACTGTTTCTTCCCTTCCTGCCCCTGTGCCTCTCTCTCATCTTGTGCTGGCATCCAGGTTGAGGCCCACTATCTCCCTTAGGATCTCATCTTTTTCTTAGCTTAGAAGTTGTCCCTTTAAAAATCTCACTAGGGTGAGCTAATCTACGACCCCTTACAAATACTAGGTTAAACATAAACAAACTTGATATCTGAACTCACAAAAAGAAAAAAGTGAAAAATGTGGCCCTAGAAGCCAAAAAGCCAGAATGGTGCACCCCAGGCTGCAGGGAAGAGGCACCTTGTCCTGACAACACGGGGACTCTCAACAAAAGACCTCTGCATCAAACTAGAACCTTCTCAGAGGCAAAACATTTGAGAACAAAACCAATGAAACCCAATCTGGTTCTTTGAAAATACCAGTGAAAATGGAGAAACCTCTAGGTACAATGATCAAGGGAAAATGAGAGAAAATACAAATCATCTATATCAAGAAGGAAAGTGGGGTCATCACTACAGATCCTACAGACACTAAAAGGGTACTAATACTATCAACTTTATTCTGCCACTAGAATACTAGATGAAATGAAAAAAATCCATGAAAGATATAAATTACTAAAACTGACTCATAAAGAAAGAGAAAACCCAAACAGCCTCATAACAACGGAAGGAAATGAATTTGTGATTTAAACCCTCACAAAGAAAATTTCAGGCTGAAATGACCTGACTGGTATGTTCTATCCAACTCGTAATGAAAAAATGGTATCATCCTACACAAACACTCATACCCTACTAGTCAGTATATAAAAAAGGTACAACTGCTCCGTGAAAGTTTGGCATTTCTGAAAACACTTATCTACCATTCAACCCAGCCATGCTTTTGGCAGGTTTATTCAGACCAGCACCCAGGGGTCCACCAGCAGAAGAGCAGATGAGCCCACTGTGTTGTATCCATACAACAAACAATTCTTGGCAATTAACAGATCATATTATTGATACACATCACAACACATTTGAACCTCAAAAACATGCTGAACTAATGAATCCAGAGACAAGAAAACAAACACGATATGATTCCTGTATATATAGGAACTCTTAAGGAGGAAAAAAGTCTCAACTGTGATGACAGAAAACAGGTCAGTGGTTACCTGGGGCCACACTGGGGAGAGGCTGATGGGAAAGCAGATCAAGGGAATATGCGGGAAGCTAGAAACATTCTATACGTCAACTGCATGACAGGTAACTTGGCGTACACATTTGTCAAAAACCATCAAGCTGTACACTTAAAGGAGGTGCATTTATTTTATGTAAATTGCAATAGCCTCTCCAAATAAAGCCCTGATTTGTCGTGTTTTTTAATTTCCGTGATCTAAATACACTGCATCTGATTTCAATCAACCAGCATGTCATCACTCAGCACGGAGCTGGGAAGGGATCCGCACAGTCAGCTCTTGTGTGGTGGTGTAAGCCAGCACCTGCACACTGTCACTTGTACCTCAATCTAGTTGATTTTGAGAACAAACCCTGAAATATCCCTACACCAGGTGACACTAAATACCCCTGGCAATGCCATGTGTGGACAAAGGCACAGAGCACTCAAAACACTGGTGCATCTGGAACTCAACAGACACATGGACAAGCACCCTCGAGGGGGCCTGTGCTGGGGGTCACAGCCGCACTGTTCCTAAGAGACCAAAACTGCCAGCTCGGCACCCAGAGAAGAATGGACAAGTGAGTGCTTGTGGAATACTTTACAGCAAAGAGCGCTGAAATCTACAACCCCTGGCACATGGGGCAAAGTCACAGGCACACTGCTGAGCAAGAGGGGCCTGAAGCACTGAGGCACAGGCTGCACAACCAAGTCACAGGTGCGAAGGATGACACTGGGGGTCACACAGGGCCAGGCATATGGTGGGGGTGGACACCAGGGGCCACAGGGGTCTAGCAGTGTTCTCGCTCTTGGCCTGATGGCCGTTACGCTGACATTCAGTTTGTTTGCGGCGATGTCTTGAGTGCACACGTTTTGTGGGCTTTTTCATATGTGTTCCAATTCGCAATTAAAATATTTTAAACCGAAAAAAATCTATGTTTTCATCGTCAAGCAGGACAGCCTACTTCATTCCCAGTGTTTGGTTACAAAGAACGGTACTCGGCCGTCCCTTCACAGGCACATAAGAAAGTGTAAGCAAAATGCATGTCCGCTCCCCCCGAGTCCTGACGCACGTCTTCCCCATCCTCTTGTGTCTCGGCTGCGCTTTTCCCCTGCCCGTTGCCATCCCTCTCCACCCCCGACTTTCCACTCTTTGCAAGTGTTTTCCCTTCTCTTTTTAAGCCGCCCCGGGACCTGTTCTGGCACAGGCGCAGACCGGGAAAGCCCGGCATGCCCCTTCTCTCCGTGCCGGGCCTCAGGGGGTGGCCTGGCTCTCGTGGGAGCGGGAACGTAGCTACCCAAGTTCGCCTGAACCCGGAGGGACACGTGCAGGCCCGACAAGGCATCGCGCGCGGAGACAGGCAGGCCGCCCACTCCACCCCGGCTACCTGCAAGGACACCTTGAGGCTAAAAGCCAAGAAAGCTGTGACGGCGAAGCCAGCGAAGGACCTGATGCCTCCCGTGGAGGAGCAGACATGCCTTTGTCCTCAGGGAGGGTCGCCGGCGAGTCACCTCCTCCTCGCGCTGGCTCTGGCGGGCGCTGCACCTGGGCCGCGGAGGGCACTCGGCGCCAGCCCTGCAGCTGGGCCCTTTCTGTGGTGGGCACACATTTGCATCTCAATAACCCCTGATTAATATTTAAGGAGCCAGCTGTCTGTGCCACATGGAAAAAGGGGGAAAAAAACCCCCGCCTTGTTCCTTTAAGGGGTGGGCTCCAGACTCTTCATCAGGTGGCCTGCATCTCCCCACTGGGTCCTCACACTCACACAATTCTTCTCCACGAGAAAACATGAAGCGCCATTAGCGAGTTATCAGGGGCCGACTGTGTCCCCATCAATGCCCCTCAGTCCATTGTGGCTGCCGTGCAGCTGCAGGGCTGGCGCGGGGCAAGCTGCCGGGCTGGGCTCTGTCCCTCTGTCTGTCCGTTGTCATCGGGCACTGTGTCCAGCATGGCCTGTCACTGCCCCATCCAACGGAAGTGGACAGCATGTTCGGAGCTCCGACCTGGGTGTTGAGCCAGCCAGCGCCCCTGCCCTGCCCAGGGGGCCACGGGTCCCATCATGTCCCCCGACGCCTGCACAGCCGCCAGCGCAGAGAGCCCTGGGTCTGGGCTCACCAATCTGCCCAAGAAGCCTACACTGCGGGTCTCCAGGCAGGTGTCAGTTGTAGTGGGTAAACAGTGTCCCTCAAAACGCATGTCCTCCCAGAACCTCAGGACATGACCATCTTTGGAAAGACCTTTGCAAATACAATTAGCTAAGAGGAGGCCATGCTGGAAGACAGCGCACCTTGAATCCGCTGTGCGGTGTCCCTGTAGTGAGAGGAGACACGGGGAGAAGACCGTGTGACTCCACACCTGCGGCCCCGGCGCCCCGACACGCTCTGCAGCAGTGGAGGCGGTGACTCTGGGCCCGGAGTGGCCACTCACAGCCCCCCTCCTTGCCAGCCTGGGGGCAGGGGCCAGTTGCCGCCTGGACAGCAGCCCCACCGAGAAGGTCAGGGGTGTAGGGCAGCAGGGCCAACGGTTGCCTGGGGACTGCCCCCCCAAGCCCTGTCTGGCCCCTTGACCTCCGCCCACCCCTGCAAGTCCTGGGCCCTCTCCAAGCCCTTAGCACCGAGCTAGGAAGCACCCAGCACCCCTCACCCCTACCCGGGGGGCCTTTTGCCCTCAGTACACACAGGAACCCCTGAGTCACTGAGTTCCTGGGGGGCTCTGATGGGCACTCACGGGAGGCCTCCACCTGGGGGAGGTGAGAGTCCCAGGCCCTGCTTCTCCCATCCCCCCACCTGGGGGCAGGTCCAGAGGAAGTGACTCTTCCTCAGAGCTCATCATCAAATTCCTCCCCAGACAGCACGGCCAGGTCCCCCAGACCTGGGGCCTCTGGCTCCGGCGCACCCAGCACCCGCCCTCCCTCACGGCAGGTCCAGGCTAAGGGAACACGGGGATCATCGGGTTGACTCAACAGCCCCCCCCCCAACAGAGGGAAGGCCACAAGGACAGGCTCTGCACAGACGCCTGCCTGGGAGGGTCCCCGACCACCCTGCCCCCGAACACTGTTCCCTCCCCGATTCACACAGGGTCCCTGACCTGACACTCAGCACCTTCCATCTTCCACCCCGACCCGGGGTCCTGGGCGAGGCCAACCTGTGAGGAGCAGAGGAGCTCACCTCACCTGGTCCCTTCCCTGCCCCTGGGGGTCAGGTGAGTTTGGGGGTTTAGAGGCAGGGGGTGGGCGGCCCCAATGTCACTGGCACTCAGGGTTTCTGCAGGGGACAGACACAGGACAGGCCAGACCAGCGGCAGATTCTTGCCAAACATCAGAGAAAGCCTCTGGTCTCCAAGATTTGGAGCTGCAGGGCAGGGCGGTGGGTGGGCCTCCTGGGTCATGGATGTCCCTGAGGAGAGAGCCCCTGCTCCCCGGTCCCTAGGAGAGAAAGTGGGGACGCCTGAACATGGCAAACACGCCGACGAGGGCCCATGCACACACACGTGCACTCACAAGCAGGCAGTGGCACGTTCGACAGCACACACTAATATCACAATTTTATACACTGTGTGAATAGCTAGATATTCCAGAACCAGGAATGAGCACCCAGACCTGACCCGCCACCCTGTGGGCCCGCAGGCTGCAGCCTGCCCAGACGGAGGGCATCTACCCCACGGGACAGCCTCCAAGCAGGGCCACCTGCCTTTTCCTTCCACGGCGAGGAGCATAAGCTCCGCGCAGGCTTCGGAACGCCGAGGGCGGAACACTCTCCGGTTCCAATGCCTGTTCCAAGGGAAGGTCCGACACCCCAGGGGTAGGGGCACCTGAGGCCAGCCCTGTGCCCCCATGGTCTTGCTGACCAGTCCCTGTGCCCCCGCAGGATGCCCAGGAGTGTGGTGTCCACTGCGTCTCAGGAGCCAGGAAGGTGCCAACAGGACACTGTTTGTGGGGCCCCGACCCCCGACCCAGCCTGCAGCTGCAGCGACCAGCCGCACCCAAGGCAGCTGTGAGCAAGGAGCCCAGGCAGGAGCCCCCGGTTCATTCCACATTCACTGTTCTTTCGAGACCTTGGTTGGCGGGACACGGTTACCAAGGGGGGGCACCCCGTTTCATCCCTGAGGGTTGGGGCTGGGGAGCAGCAATGAAACACAGAGGGCCTCCAGGTGGAGGCCGCAGCTCTGGAAGCCTCCATGCAGCTCTGCCCCTTGACCCCACAGAGACCCTACACTGCAGTCCTCCCTTCCTAAGTCCCCAGAGCCAGGGGAGGGCACTCGGGAGGGCTCCGTGCCTTCCTGGCATTGGCTCTACCCTAGCCCAGGCATTCCCAAAGGGCCAGGGCAAGAGAGCTGCCAGTGCAGGAGGGACAGCCATATGCAACCCAGGAGATGCCAGGTCTCCGGCCTCAGGGGGACCCACCTTTCTGGGGCTAGGGTCTCTGGCTCGGGCTCCAAGATCTAAATGAGGGTGGCCTCCAGGAACAGGCGGGCGGGGAGGCAGGAGAGTGAGGAAACCTGGCAACAGGGGTGCAGAGTAAAAGCGGCCCCGGTGGGCAAGGGGCAAACCCCACACAGAGGAGCGACACCCCACTCCGGGGGCCAGGGGGCCGGGGCGAGCTAGTCCACTGCCCGTCAGGGCTCAGGCACCCCATTTGCGCTGACCGCACAAGGCTGGACTCTGATCCCGGAGAACAGAGTGCCCGTGCCAGGCCCCATGGCTGCCAGCAGGGGACAGAGCCAGGCCCCCAGGGCAACATCAGCCCGAGGCCTGGACACCACACAAGGTGAGCACTGAATCCAGGTCCCTTCCTGAGAGGATCCTGGCAACCCTACCTCCAAGCCCCACACAGCCACTGCCACTCCCGCAACAATAAGATGAAGGTGGGGAACAGGCTAATACACACGGGCACGTGCTGTGGTCCTCACCTGACCTGCCTGTGGCAGGGGCAGAAGCCAAGGTGACGGGACTTGATGATCCCGTGGCCCCGGACTCTGAACCGAGGACCCGTGGGCCACCCGTGGGCCACCCGTGGGCTCATAGGGCTGCCCACCCCATCTTTTCAGGGCCCATGTGTCCAGATCGGGGCTGGGGAGGGGATGCGCCCCTGCCCCGGCCACACCTGGGGCTGTGCCAGGGAGCAGCCCACACTGCCAGGGACCCACAATGGGAGGCTCAGTGGTGGACCCCAAAATGATACACCCACGTCCTAAGCCCTGGAACCTAGAGATGTGACCTTACTCAGGATCTTTGCTGTTGTGACTAAAGGTCTCAAGATGAGATTGTCCCGGCTTACCAGGACACGTCCCGAATCCAGTGACAAGGATCCTTACAGGAGACACACAGGAGAGACCCCGCGAACACAGAGGCAGAGCCTGGAGGGATGTGGCCACAACCCAAGGGATGCCTAGAGCCCCCGGAGGCAAGAAAGAGCCTCCCCTGGAGCCTCTGGAGAGAGCACGGCCCGCGAGCATCTCCATCTCAGACTTCCCGCCTCCAGAACTGCGAGCAAACGAGCTTCTGTTGTTCTCAGCTGCCCAGTTCGTGGCAAATATTCACAGCAGCCTCAGGACACTAACACAGCCACCATCCCGGCCGTGACGTGGGCGCCGACAGGGGCAGCCCCATCACCCCACGCTTCCTCTAACTTCTCTTGTCAGCCCTAGGGGGACAGCTGTCCTCAGCCTTGTCGGGACTCACCCTCGACCTTGGGGTACTCCGGAGGCACCCAAAGTGAGAGGCAGAAACTTCGGTAATTTAGATGAAATGGACCAATTCCTCAAATCCACAGAACACCAAACTCATCCAAAATGTTACTAAATATTCACTCATATGCAACTATTAAAGACATCCGATTTGCAGCTAAAATATAAACATCCACACCCAACTGGTTTAACTGGTAAATTCTGCCAAACATTTAAAAAAGAAATACCCCCAATTCTACCCAATCTCTTCTAGAAAATACAAAATGCGGGAGGGAACACTTCCCAATTCATTTTATCAGGCCAGCATTACCGAAACCGAAACCAGGAAGGACAACGCAAAAAAACAACAGACCGACATCCCTCAGGAACACAACAAAGTCCTTACGAACATACTAGCAAACGCACCAGCCGTGGCCACGTGCACGTAGAATCACGCGCCGTGAGCAAGTGGGATTCACCACAGAAATGCAAGGTTACTCTGAAAATGGATGATCAAGGCGCCTCGGTGGCTCAGTCGGTTAAGCATCCGACTTCAGGTCAGGTCATGATCTCAAGTCGGTGAGTTCGAGCCCCACGTCGGGCTCTGTGCTGACAGCTCAGAGCCTGGAGCCTGCTTCAGATTCTATCTCCCTCTCTCTCTCTCTCTGCCCCCCCTTCCCGCTTGCACACTCTCTCAAAAATAAACATTAAAAAAAAGAAAATGAAAAACCAATTAAAAGACTAAGAAAAAAAACACAATCATATCAACAGGTGCAGAAAGAATACTAGACAAAATCCAACACGTATTCATGACAAAAAAATTTTTGTTTTCCGTCTCAGCAAACTAGGAACAGCGCGGAACTTCCTGGGCCTACCGATGCGCTCCCCCCACCGCTGCGGCTTGGGCACAAGACTAGGACGCCTGTCTCACTGCTGCCCTTCAGAGCCGTGCGGGGAGGGAAGGGGAAAGGGGCACTACAGTGAGTGAAAGAAACCAGACACGTGAGGCTGAGGCCACGGATGGACTGACTGCAGGCTGAGGCCACGGATGGACTGACTGCACTTAACGCAAAGTTTCAGGACAGGCGGGGCCCTTCCGGACAGACAGACAGACAGACCAGCAGGGGCACAGAGTTTCCAGGGCGATGGTGGCGGCAGGGGTTACCTACAGGCCCTTTGTCGGAACCCACCAGACAGTGTGCATTTCGTGACCAGCAGACACACTCCGTTTCACAAACAGAAGCGTAGGGGACCTCTGCGTGTCTGTGGCCCTCTGTCTCATCGGTTCGGAAGCCGCGGCCCAGGTACCTCTAAGCCCCCTGGGGATGCCCACGCTGTAGCCCAGGCCCTCACCCTTAACTCAATTACATCTCTAAACACTCTGTCTCCAACCAAGGTCATGTTCAGGGGACCTAGGGACACATCTTCGGGGGGTGCTGTCCACCCTGCCCCCAGGAAGGCACTGCAGCCTCCACACACTCATGCAGCCTGGTGAGCACCTCCCAGGCCGGTGCCCGGCAACCCTGCTCCCCGTCACAGTCTTCCGTGACAGCCCACGGGGGGTGCTCGCACACGCCAGAGGGGAAGGGCCTCTGACCACCGACCTGGCTCGGCACTCACACATCCCCCGGTGGCCCCCCCCCGAGTTTGGTAACATCCTGGTTCCAGTGTCAGCCTGGGCGAGGCCTGCCCGACACTGCCCTCCTGGCAGCTCTCGGCTTGAGGAGCCCCCAGGGGGATGTCCCCACATCAGCATGACTTGTGAGGCCCACCAGCGATGACAGCTAGAGGCAAGAGGCTGGAGCCTGCCTCCCCGGTTTATGGCTGAAAGGGCCTGGGCCGATGCCTCCCCATGAGTCCCTCCACCAACACTGCCACCAACACTGCCGCTTCACTTCGTGGGGACTCTGGTCTCTGAGAAAAGTGAGAATGACCAGGGCTTGCCCCTCCCCCGCAGGCCCGCCAGGCTCCAGCTGTGGCCTCGCCAGCGACTGGCACCCAGGCCTACAGGCGTCCCCCTGCCGCTCCCAGATCCCAGTTGCCAGCCCTACACACTTAGTAGGACCGCAGGGGAGCCACCGGGGCCTGGGCTTTCCTCTGCAGGAAGTGGCAACACTAGGAATTCAATCTCTTCCTTACAGACCTACTTAGATTGCCTGTTTCTTCTTGGCACAGTTGTGGCAGCTGAGCTCTTTCCAGGAACCTATACGTGCGATCTGGTAACGTGTCGGTACACGGTTCTAACCGCGTCCCCTTGTGACCTCGTCTAAGCCGGCAGTGCCGGAAGGCGGGCGGGCAGCCGGGCCTCACTCCTCCCCTTACAGCAAAAGATCAGGAAGTCCTCCTCCACACGTGAGATGTGCATCTCTGCCGCCTGCTCTCTTCCAGGTTAAAGACATGATACGTGGTTCCTAATTTTCTGAGTGTTTTTATTATAAACTGGTGTGGAAAATTAAACACTTTTCCACCCCCAACTCATTAATAAATAATAGTGTTTTTCAGCTATAAAATTCTATTACTAAACCGCTAATAATGATACACAAGTTTATAAATGCCTATCTCTGAATCAGAAACATTCATAAATATAAATAAGATCCATCCTATCAACAGCGGCTCCGATTTTCTCTACCTTTGCCTACTTTTGCTCTCCTCGTTCAGTGTCTTAGAGGCGTGTGTTCACACCCCCACAGACACCGCTGCCTCTGTCCTGAAAGTGACCTGTCCCGTCCGGGCCCGAGTCACGCGACCAGAGCCAGCCGTCGGCATCTTGTCAGAGACTCTCCGACCACTGGTTCAAATGCCAGGGTGGACGCCACGGTGGTGGCATCTCCCCTTGGGGCTGGCGCTTCGCACTTTAAACCTGCAGATGCTACACCATCTCCCCAGGCCTCGCTTTTGATGCTTATTCATTTCCTTAGTTCCAGTGAGCTTTTCGGTCTGGCTTGGTCTTGTTTTGTCTTTTTAACTGCCAAGGCGACCTGCGCTCGGGGGAGAAGTTCGGGAGGAATCGCACCCGACTCTGACCAAAGCCCACAGACGTCTCCGAGAGGGGGGCAGGTCCACTCGGACCTCAGTTTGGAACAGAGAGCAGCCCCGGTCCTCAGTTTGGAACCGCCCTGGCCCTGGGTCCCGGGCGCACCTGCATTTTCAAAGTACCTCTTGGCCCCCGACGGTGGGAAAAGACAAAGGGCAAAAACAAGGAAATCGCTCGGCTGCGAGTCTTCCTTCTGCATCTCCTGCTCAGGCTCAGGCTCACCGGGGAGACAAGGAACCCGCCTGTGTCCTCGCCTCTGTGTTCTGACTGTGACCCAAACCTCGTCTCCCCTGAAGTCCCCCGGCCCCTGGCTGTGGGAGGGGGATGCAGAAGCGAGGGCCCTGCAGAGCCCCTCCGGGGCCGACGGGCCACTCATGGCAACGGGGACCCATGTCCCTGGGGTCTGCGGGGAAGGTGACGGGCGCCAGCCCAGCAGCCCGTGTGTGGCCACCCCTGGGAAGCGGCAGACGGGGGCTCCCCTGGGGCGCGCCAGAAGGGTGTGTGACACCCCGCAGGCGACTCGGTGGAGCCAGCCCACGATCCGCCTGAGGCGTCCTCGAGTGACGGACCAAGCCACCAGCCCCCTCCACTGCTGCTGATGACGGCGCCTGCTCGCAGCCCGCAGCAGCCGCTTCCTCGGCAGATTACGTCCAAGACCCGCACCCAGGAACGCCGAGCTCGGCCGGGCTCCGCACTCACTGGCCAAGGCCCGACCGAGCCCCTTCCTCCCCGGCGCGTCCGGTCCGAACGCCTCGCCAGTCCCCCACCGCCCTCCCGGCCCTCCCCGGCAGCTGGCGCGGATGCCGCCCCAGAGCGCGTCCCAGCCAAGGCTCCAGCTGCCCCGCCCGGCCGCCTCGCCCCTGCTCAGGGGCTCTGGGACGCGCTGCCCTTCCCGGGGGACCCCCACTCACGCTCCTCTTCTCGAAGAGCCGGTGCGATGCCCCGCAGCGCAGGGTCGGGGGGTCTCCGCCGTGGTCGCCCGCCTTCCGCTCAGGAGTCATGGAGGCGCCCTCCCAGCCCGCCGCGCGCCGGCCGCGTCCTGACCGCCGGCAACGCCGCGCCTGCGCACAGCCTCGAGCAGGCGTCGGCGTGCGGACAGTGCGGCTGCGCGGCGGGGGAGACGTGAGGCCGAGCGCGGGAGCCTCCAGCTGCGCCTGCGCAGAGCCGCGAGCAGGCGTCCGCGTGCGGACAGTGCGGCTGCGCGGCGGGGGAGACGTGAGGCCGAGCGCGGGAGCCTCCAGCTGCGCCTGCGCAGAGCCGCGAGCAGGCCTCGGCCTGCCGACGGGCTGCCGCGGTGGCGGTGGCGGCGGCGGCGGCGGCCTGTGGCTGGGCCCGCGCACTGCCGCCTGCCCTCCGCGGGAAGCTCCGCTGTGGCCACCCGCGTCCCCGGGCCACCCCGCCCGGCACGAGGCCGAGTGGAGAGCGAGCAGGGCCGCGCTGCCCTCCCCGCGAACCCTGCGTGCCGCTCGAGGCGCGGGTGCTCGGCCTGCGCAGGCGCCCGGCGCCGGGTCCCGGAGGAGGCTCGAGTTCTGGCCCCGCTAGGAATAAGTGACGTATAATAACTACGTCGGAGTGACGTTTCATATGGAAAGTAATAAACGTGAACGTCTGGACGAAGTGGCTGCGGTGGGGGAGGGACCCTAACCCGGCCGGTTCCACGGAAGACAAAGCGGCCGGCGAACCGCAGCCCCCAACACATGCGACGGGCGCTAGCGACTCCACAGATCAACTCCCCCAGGCCTCCAGGGACCAGATCGTCACAGCCTGCCCAGTTCCGCAGCCCTGAAGCTGGGGGGCACACGCCGCGTCCGTGCCGGCCGGTGGCGCCCGCCCTCCCCGGGAGCGCTGACCCCAGCCCCCTCCTGAAAGGCCGCAATGGCTGGGAAGAGGGGACACGGTGACCACGTGTGGGACCGACTCCCGGATGCGACGCCGCTTGGCTGCTGGGAAATCCATTTGTGAAAGTCACTCTCGACAGATCCGAAGAGAAAAACCACATCAGTGCTTTCTCCTCAAAGGCCCACAAAAAGCCTGTGGCTAATTTAAGGCCCATTCCTGATAAGAGTACAGGCGGTAAGGGAAACCGGAAGTGACAGCCCCTTTCTGAACATAGTAACGTAGCCTTTTCTAACCCCATTCGCCTGGTGAAGAAGCAGACGCTGGGGTCCTCAGGGGCAAGGTGAGGACTATGCCTGCGTCTCCACCGCCGCCAGCCCGGCCCTGGAGGCCTCGGCCGCTGCCATCAGACTCGGGGAATCGGTGAGGACGCCGAGAACAGGGCCCAGTGGCAGCTGTGTCCGTTTGCAGACGCTACGCCAACGTGCCTGGAAAACCCTGGAACGATAATGTGCAAGTGAACGTTTCACGAGGGGGGATGTCCCCACAAGCTCGGAGTCAGACACCCGCCAAGCCCACGCGGCCGCCAAGCCCACGCGGCCGCCAAGCACCGGACATGGGGCAAATGCGCCAGAGTTGTGAGCGTTTGGTCTCATGTCTCGCCTGCGCACGAGCTCAGCCGCATGTGGCTCCCACCCGGCAGCAAGCGCGACGCAGGGCCACCAACCGGGAGGAAACGGCCTCAGGAAGGGCTAAAGCTAACACAGGAAAACCGAAAGTCCCCGTAGCCGCACAAGATCACCAGTTGGAGGGTGGAATGGCAGAGGGACCCTGTCACCAGTGGAAAGCGAGAAGGGGAGGTGCCTGGAAACCCCCGGGAGAAGGTGCGAGGTCCTTCCCGGGAGGACAGACTGCAGGCCTGGGGACGCAGACCACGTCTGACGAGGAGACCACGGACGGTCGTGGCAACGCGAGCTGCCCCGCCGGCGCAGCACACCTGGTTTGGGGCACACACCCCGAAACACTCCGCTCTGCGGCTTCAGGTGTGAGGAGAAAGCAGACGCGGCCACATGTGAACGTTTGGGCACCTGGCAGAAAAGAACACAGGGATCTGCTGTCGTTCTTTGCAGCCTTACTCGAAAGGTGAGACTAACTCGACACCAAGAGAGAACTTAGTTACGAACGGCCACGTCCTGGGCGCAGGTGCTTCCCAGCAGGAACCCACGTCCCGCTTGGTCTGTGAGGGGAACTGCTGCTCGTTCTGGCCTTTCTGGTCACGCCCTGAGAGTCTCCCGTCGGCTTCTCACGCAGCCACCACGCACGCGACAGCTCGCGACACTCTGATGCTGCGGAATCCGCACGACGTCCTGGCGCGGTGGGAGGAGGGCAGATGGTGCTCGGGGCCTCCGCACGCGTACAGCATCCCCGGGCCGCCCGGCCTCGCGACCCGCCACCACGAGGCTGGAGCTGGTGGCACTGAGGCTGGGAAAAGCCATGTTTCTGTGCATTTCTCTAAAAGCTAATTTTTTTTTTCAATGTAAATGGTTTTTCAATATTGTCACACAGAAGAGGGCACAGCCGGGATCTGCACGGGGTTGAAACGTCCCACAAAATGATATGCCTCAGTCCTGACCCTCGTGATCTCAGAATGGGGCCTTTCCCGGAAACAGGGCCACTGCAGGCGCCATCAGTGAAAGGGGGTCGGTCACCTGGTGTTGGTGAGTCCCACCCCAACAGCACACTGTCCTTACCAGAAGACACTGTGTGCCCCTGGAGGTAGAGAGGGGTGACACGTCCACCAACCAAGGGACACCGAGGATATCTGGCATCACTGGAGGCTGGAAGATGCAGGGGGTGCCGTGGCCCCCCAGAGGCAGTACAGCCCCGCGACACCTCAGTTCAGGGCTTGCGGCCTACAGTCTGAGAGGGATGCCTGCCGTTCGAGCCCTGAGTCTGTGGCTTGGTTAGGGCAGCCCCAGGAAAGTAATAAGACCCTAAAAACAAATAGAAGTGCCTGAGTCCAGAGTGGGCCCAACGTCCTTGACTTGGGAGTCCCCCACTGGCCGGGACTCCCCCTTCTCCGTCCTCTGTCCCTGTCACAGGATGTGAAATGGGTCCCACCTGCTGGGGTGAGAAACCACCTCTGGCTTGTTCAGCACAATGCGATTTCCACTGCTCGCCAGGACATGCAGGAGGCACCATGAAGGAAGCGCACGGGAGGCACCGGAAGCTCAGAGGCGCCACAGATGTGGGTCTGCTGCACACAGCACGGGGGGCAGGGGGGTCTGGTGACCAGAGGGCAGAGGACAGTGACCGGCACGCATTGCAGTGGCCGCAGTGGCTGCCAGCACAGTGGAGCAGGAGGAGCCGTGTCAGCCCGAGGGTCTCAGCGGCCTGTAGGTGGGTGGCCTCTGGGGGTGAGTGTCACGTGGCTGCAGGAGCAGGAGCCGATGCCCAGGCGACCGCCGCTCACTCCGCTGTCCTAGACGTGAACGCTCGCCCCCCGCCCAGCCCCTTCCCAGAGTGAGCAACCCTAAAGCCTCGGAGAGTTGGCAGAGGCCCTCCCCCCAGGGACTGGCAGCCACACAGGCATCGTGGCACCAGGGCTCAGAGCAGCACAGGGCGGATCCGCGCTGGGGAGACATGAGCCACAGGCTCCGACACGGAAAACGCAAACGAGCCCGTGGCCGCAGTGGAACCGAAGCATCAGCGAACTCACAGCTCTGAGGTGAGTGGTGGTAGACGTGAGCACCCACATAAGCGTGTGCACCCGGTACATTCTCAATCCCGCGTCCGCCAGAGGCACCAAGACGGAGGAGACAGGCGGGGGATCTCAACACCCAAGTCCCAGACGACAAGGAAGGACGACAAGCAGGGCCCCCCAGGACAGGCTGCCATTGGCCATGGCTCAGGCAGCCAGAGCGTGAAAGTACGAAGAAATCACATAAGTGAACGAAGGGGGTTTGAGGGGAAATGGGGCACTGACGGTCTAGTCCTTGCTGACAGAGCCACACGGGGGAATCACGCCCTCCCCATGGCACGTGCCAGGCACCGATCCTGCACCCGACACACACACACACCTGCCACCTGTAGCGAGGCGAAGTCAGGCCGACTCAAGGCTGGGGACCCACTGGGTAGAGCCCGCGCTCTTCAGAAATAAATGAGATGCACCCCCGTCAACCTGTTTGCCCAGAGCCCACCCCGTGAGTGCATCCCAGCTTGCACGGGGTCCACACATGGGGCTCGTGGGTGTTCCATAGCTGAGCCCCTGCCCTTGGCACAGAGAATGACCTCAGATTCCAGGAGGGGGTCCTGACCCAGAGATGCCACTGTCCCTCCCCGGAGCACACCTCACCTCTCCCCCAGCCAAGATGGGAGCCTATCATGATGTTTCCAGGAGCCACTTCCTCCCCCACTGGTTCCGGTGGTGCTGGACAGGACCCCTGAGGTCTGGCCCCCTCGCCGTGGCCAGAGGGACGGACAAGGAACCCGGGGACTGTGAAGGGATTCCTCCCCAGAGCCCAGGCTCCGGTGCAGGCTGCCCGTGGGCCTGAATGCGAAGCCCATTTGGATTCCAGGGAACGTGGCTCCATGACCCACATGTGCAGGCCACGCAGGACTGCTACCCCGAGGGGACGCACCCCAGCCCCATCCTGCCACTTGCTTACCCAAAAGCTGCCTGGTGAGATCCAAATGTGCTTCTCTTCTTTGTGTGTATTTTCTCTGGAGCCCGACCCATGGGCTTTTCTGCATTCTCTTTGAGATAAAAATCAAAAGCAAATCTTTAAAGGCCATCTCCAAAAACCACAGAATGGTTGGAATTAAATAAACATAAAGCTTGTGGTTTTCCTCTCAGGAACTTCCTGCTTATCTGAAAGCGTTGAGTCAGCAGCACCTCAGAGCCCAGGCGGAGGCTCCCGGGGGCTCCAGGCTCAGCCCTGGGGCAGGGGCCACGCCCGAAGGTGACCATCGCCAGGCTCTGACCTGCTAGCCTGGTGCAGTTGCAAGCGGGTGAGTAGCTTCCCGTTCGAGAGGAATTTCCTGAGGCCTGTGCGCCATCAACACGGTGTGAGCCGATCAGTGCCCCCCAAATATTCAGGTCCATGGACGAGAGGCTCCGGGAAAAGACAGCCCATTACTACACCCCTGGATGGCAGAGAGGGGCCACGCACACGGGGCACCGGAAGCACCAGGGTGTTTGGGGCAGAAGCCTGACTTGGGGGCGGCCAGGCCACAGGCTTGAGATTGGGACGGGCCGGGGCATGACCGCCCGCCGTTGCCCTGGCCCTGGTGATCTAGGACACAGAGAACGTCTGCGCTGTGTGGCAAGTGGACAAGACGCGACGGGGCCACAGTGGCCAGTTCCACAGGAGGCTCTGAACTTCCGCCGCCTCCCACCCAAGAGCCTCATGTCGGAAAGGAGGCCGCTGAGCTGCTCTCACTCGGCACTCACAGCACAACGTGTGCGCTCCTCTCCGGACACCAGCCGGGAGTCGTGCGACTGAACTCAATCTTCAGGCTAACCGCCAGCGTCAGCGCAGACCCCCCCGGGCTGAGGGGCTCCTCGAGACTCCCCCAAGTCAGGTGCCACAGTATCAGGTTACCCACAGGATTTGGGGGGTTCTTACGAAGGATATGACTCGGGAACAGGGATGGAAGAGACACACGGGGCAAGGGGTGGGGAAGGGGCTCGGAGCCTCCAGCCCTGCCGGGGGAGGGGGGGAAACACTGCCCTCCCAGCACTTCCATGTCCGTTCTCGGCCCAGAGGCTCCCAAGCCCAAGAGCTCAGGGGCTTTTCCAGAGGTTCCATTACCGAAGCAGGATTGATTAGTCACTGGAGGCTGGGCGTTAATCCCCATCACTTTGCTCCTTCGCTGAGGTTGGGGGATGGGGACCTAAAGGTCCAACCCTCTCCTCACGAGCCTGGGAGCAGCCCCCAGGCACCTCAGCAGCGTGCAGAAGAGCCTCACCCGCCCCAGGTGCCAGTGCCGGGGGACAAAGACCAAATGTTAATTTTTTATTATGCCACAGGCCTCTTCTGACAAACATCACGCAGCTGTTTTAAAAGCCGAGGCCCGTGAACAACTTTTTTGATCTGCAGGTGCAGAGCGGCGGCCCCAACACAGCCTGTGCGCAGACGTGCGGCTCTGCCCACGGCCTCCCTGCCGGCGGCTCGAGGAGAGACACCCGAATCTCACAGAGGGGCCCCAGGAGGAGACACCGGGAACCACGCGGACCCAACCTGCCCCACAAACTGACCCGCGGAGCCGCCCCGCGGCCGGCAAGCCCACGCCGGACGGGCCCCCGGGTGCAGCGCCCACCCCTGGCACACGGGGACCTGGGCACGAATGTCCACAGCAGCGCAGAGTCCACCCCCAGAGGAGGGTGAACAAGCCGGGGCCCAGCCACAGGACAGAATGCCACCCCGCCTCGAAAAGGAAGGAGATTCTGATGCACGCTCCGGCACGGACGCACCTGGGGGACGTTGCGCCTCCAGAAAGAAGCCACCGCAGGAAAATGCTGTGGTTCCTCTTCCGAGAGGTCCCTGGAGGGGCGAAATCCACAGACACGGAGTAGACGGTGGATGCAGGGCGAGGGAGTCAGTGCCAACTGACCTGGGTTTCATTTGGGGACCACAAAATGTCCTGGGCCTGGCCAGAGGTGATGTCACACGACCTTGCGAATGCCCTAAATGTCACCTCGGTAAAGAAGCCTGAGGCCCCGCTGCGAGGGGCTGAGCGGCCGTCCCCCAGCAGACAGGGCCCCCGGCAAGCGGGAGGGCAGCGAGCTGCACCTGTGCTCCTTCTCCGGGTTCCGCCAGGCCCTCTCGCTCTTCCTCACCTCCCACCGCCGCACACCACCCTGTGGTCTCCCACCTTTGCCAGGATCCCCCACGCCCGCTCAACACCCAGCATAACAGACACAGAAGCCAAGAGGGTGAGCCCACGCTGGACCAGTACAGATGGGCCCGCCAGGCCCCCACTGACACCAACTCGGGTCCCTCCCTGGGACTTGGAGCACCAGCCACCACAGTCGGAAAGAGTGGCCGCAGGGCCCAGGTCCCCCACGAGCCCCTGCCCACCTCTGAGCCAGGGGCCTGAGAAGTGAAGTCTGGACCCGTTTTCTGATAAAATCTTGGCATTCAAACGCACATACACAAAGACCTCCCTGGGCAGAGGCTCACCTTGCAGATCGCGCGGTGAGAGCGTCCGGCGGCTCCAGGGCCTGCAGCCTGGGGGCAGCTCCGAGAGGCTCCAGGGAGCTGCAGCGCTTTCGGCTCTGGAAGCAACACAGGGCTCCTCCACGGGCCAGCCGAGGGCGCTGTGGGAGAGGAGCCAGAGCCCGGCCTGGAGGCGGCCGCCCTCCCCCCCACCCCGAGGGCGCAGACCCGGCAGGAATGGAGGCAGGTGTGGACTCGGCCCCAGATCACGGCAGCAAACCGGCAAAAGGCGGAGGCGACCCACAGGTCCGTCCACAGACGGACACGTGAATAAAGTACCCCGTCCACACGTGGGAACGCTGCTCGGGAAGGAGGCACGGACACGTCCTGCGGCACCGACAGACCTCACACACGTGCCGCTCAGGGAGAAGCCAGGCACGGGCCACACGGCGTGACTCCACTCACGTGACACGTCCGGAGCAGGCAAGTCCGCGGACGCCGAGAGCACAGCGGGTGGGGAGTGACCGCTACTGGGCACAGAGTTTCTTTTGGGGACAGGCGATGGGAATGTTCTGGAACGAGACAGAGGTGCTGGGTGCACAACACTGTGAATGTGCTAAACGCCGCTGCATTGTCGAATACTAAGTGGTTAATTTTATGTGCATTTCATCTCATTTAAAAAAAAAAAACTAAAAAATCAATTCATTTAGAATCACGGACACGTGTCGGCACAGAGTTGGGGGTGCACAGGGGCTGCTGTGTCTGACGTCCTTCCCGCCGTCCCAGCCCGAGGCCCCCACACGTTGCACACCCTGTAGGTCAGCATCCTCAGGACATGTGACTGACGCGCTCGGGACGGGAGGGCCCCATGTTCCCTGTTGTGACCTCGGGCCTGTTACTTCCGGTCCCTCCAGGAGCCTCGAGGCCCCCACTGCCCCGGTGTGGCTGGAATCCGGCGCGTCCGGAGTGGGACTCTGGGTGTGTGTGTGTGTGTGTGTGTGTGCGTGCTGCTGTGTGCACACGCACCGTGCGCTGTGTTGCATTCGCATCTGCGTGTACACAGCGCGTGCACGTGTCTGCATGTGATAGCGTGTGCGCACGTGTGCGTGTAAACCGTCGTTTCCTATTCATATATGACATATCTGCGTGTGATAGTACGTGTCCTGTTGTACGCGTGTGTGCACACACCACCACTCCGCGTGCGTGTGCATGTCGCGTGTATTCCGAGAAGGCAGGCTGTGGCACAGCTCCATCCAAAAGAAATCCCATGTGAGCTACAGACTCGACTTTTTTTTTTTTAAGATTTTATTGCTGTGCCCAGCGTGGGGCTGGAACTCACAACCCAGAGATCAAGAGCCGCAAGATCCTCCGACTGAGCCAGCCGGGGGCCCCTCGGCTCTGCGCTTCCCAGTAGCTGCGCGTAGCAGAAGAGGAGAAGGAAACAGAGTTCATACCCGATCAGTTGAAACACTACCGCCCCACCACGTAATACACACAGCGACTTACTCCCCTGCTGTCTCGCCACCTGTGCGGGTGGGTCTCCGCCCCGAAGCCCCTCGCTCCGGGCCAGCCCCACTCCCAGGGCGCAGCGGCGGCGGTGTCTGGCGGCACATGGCAGCCACCCCGGCCGGCAAGTGACAGACGACTGACGAAACCACGCTCGGCCGCCGCTGGCCCAGGGGGCACCGGCACGGCCGTGGGAACGGCCGCCGTGACCTGACAGCGGCTCGGAGGTCCGCTCCGGAGCCCGAGGGGCAGCAGGCAGATCACACCTCACTCACCGGGTCCCCTGGTCCAGGCCCCACGGCCTCTGGGTCTACACTAGTGTCCCCTGAATCCACAGTCCCAAAAATGTTCCAAGGGACCTGGGTATTTCATCATGAGAAGCACCAACAATCCAATAACACCGTCCATCAAGCTGCTTTCCGCTGCCCAGGGTGCACCTTTGGGACAACATGAAAACGGGACGGGTGGGAGGAAGACCGCAGGCGGCGTCCGTGTGTCTGCCGTGCCAACCCTGGCGGCACGGGAAAAGGCCCGGAGAGCCCAGCGAGGCTCTCATCCCTGGGAGCGCCGGCTCCCGTGTGACCGGCCCTGCGGACCACGGCGTGCCCTGCCCGCGGGCTGCCCGCACGCGCCAGGGGCACGTTCTGGCCAGGGTGCGGGAGAAGGCACGCGGCTGCACGGCGGCACGTGCCCTGCGCCAGGCGGCGCCTCCCGCACTCCCACGCCGTTAATTTAAGACCCGGGACGTGGAGGCTGAGGCTGCTCGACTCCGCCCCAGGCCTCTGCTCCATTCCACAGAATGTGCCACGCGAATGGCACCAACACCGTGGCTCCCGCGCCCTCCGCAGCCTGTGACCACCTCACAGTCTGCCGCCTGCAGGTTCGCCACCGACGGGCTCTCACCTCCTCTGGACAAACGGAACCCTAGCTTCCGTGCAGAGCAGTCTTTCCTGCACCGGGAAGACAGAACAGCTGTTCTTGAGATTCACCGTCGCACATGGTAACAGAAGGTACCAGGCTATCAGAACCCGGCTTTGCTAAAAAGTGGCTGCCTGGGAGGCAAACCCGATTCTATTTAGGTGGATGAGACGGCAGGTTAGCTTTGCCAAGAATGAGAACTTGGAGGGAAGAGACAGGACGTGAGGAATCAGATGAATTTCTTTTGTGAGGCAGAATATTCTATCAGTTTGCGTCTATAAATTGTAACAAGCTTACTGAAGAGAAGGCAGAAACCACACACACACACACACACACACACACACACAATGCAGAGCCCAAGGCCCAAAGCTGTTCCAGAACAGAAGAAAATTAGAGCAAAAGCAAAATCACACTTGAAATTAAAGCAGGGAGGTTCAAGGAAGCGACTGCACCCCCCTGGGTTCCTTCCAACCAGGAACCGAGAGAGAAAAGTAAAGCTTTTAGAAAAGAACAGGGGTGAGGGGTGGGTGGTGGGGAGCCGAGAGGCATCTAATTTTATCTGGCTTCTTTCCAACAGTAAAATCTAATCCATCATTCTCTCCGGGTGGAAGCTCTTAATGAAAATGTAGAGACTAAAACTTGCAGTTCTCCGGGGAAGCTGCCTGGAAGGGCCACGTGCGAAGGCTTCGGGCTGTCACGCGGCCCCCAGAACACCCTGTCCCCCAACGGGAGGCCAAGATGTGCTTGTGTTTATGCCCCCGAGCCTCCTCCTGGCCTGGGGGCGGGGGCGGGGGGGGGCTCCTCCAAGATTCCAGCTGGCAGCTCTTGGCCCCAGACACCTTGCCGGTGGGGCAGGACTGGGAAAGGCAGGTCCTTGGCTCCGCCACTCACAGCCATGCCCTCCCCTCCCCCACCACCCCCCCATAATGCCATCCCCGTCCCCATCCTCACTCAGGTAAAGAGGTTTGCTCTTCTCAACGGTGCAACTGTCACCCTGTCTGGCATCAGACTTCCCCATCACCCCAAAATGAAACCCCATGCCCTGTAGGAGTCACTCCCTCACCCCCTCCCCAGACCCTGGCAGCCACTGACCTCCTTTCTTCTCCATGGACTTGCCTGTTCCGGACGTTTCCTGTAAGTGGACTCAAATAACACGCGAGCCTTTGTGTTTGGATGAGCTCACTGAGCGCCGTGTTTTCAAGGTTCGTCCACGTGAACCTGAGGAAAACGCTTCCTTCCTTTTTAGGGCCAGATAATATTCCACCGTGTGGCCAGGGCCGTTCGCTTATCCCTCCGTCTGTCTATAGACATTCAGGTCGTTTGAACCTTCGGCTGCCGGGAACAGACCCGCTCTGAGCCTGGGCGCCCCTTCGGCGGCCTTGGGCGCGCACTGAGGGGCGGGGTCGCTGGCCATACGGTGACTCCGTGTTTCGCCTGCTGAGGAACCGCCACAAGGCGGCTGCACCGTTTCACATCCCGCCGGCACTGTGTGACGCTCCGATTTCTCCACGTCCTCCCCGGCCCCTGGTATTTTGTATTTTGTTTTCTTATAACCACCACAGTGGGGGTGAAGTGGTACCTCGGGGCGGCTGTGACTCACATTCGGCCCGCTGGCCATCCGTGTGTCTCCTTTGGGGAAATACCTGTTAAGCCCTTTGTGCATTTGTTAAAGTGGACTTTTTTGTTTCCGCTTGTCTTTCTCAAGCCCCAGAATGTAGGAGGTTCTGCGCATCCCGGGTCTGGGTGCAGGGGGGTCCCCGCTGCTCGGTGGGGAGGCTCGCAGGGCCTGCCAGCACGGCCCACCCTGCAGGGCGGCGGGCCACGCACGGCGCAGCAGCCTTGGTCACTGCTTGGAAACAGGCAGGAGGGGCCATCTGTCTTTTGCTGTTGTCCTGGGTGATCTTTGGTTGAGGATCCTTGCTGGAGGGACATTATCATCCAGTACATCTTATTTTCTCCCTGGAAGAAGTGGGTCCCAACCATCAGAGCACGTAAGCAACGACCCAGAGGCCAGGTTGCTACCATGAGCCAGAGTAATGTAAACTATCCAAACCTTCCAAACAAAAGCCCATGGCAACCAGAAATTCTGGAAAAGGTTTTAAGAACCAAACTTCGCCTTCGTTTGAAGGGAAAATGGCCAGCGCTTGAAAGAGACAACGTGGCAATACCAGATGTCCCCGTGGTGCTTAAAATAGTGACAAATCCCAAACGCAAAAGATGCCTTCCACCGCCTCAAGGGTGCGCCACCAGCCCTGGCGCTCCCTGCGCTGTGGGCCCCGTGGGCCCCCAGTTCTCTGCCTGTGATCAGCAGACGATTTGGATTCGTTTCCACAAAAGTGGGGCCCACGGAACTCTCCAAAGACATGCTGTCAGCACGCGGGACGCTAAGAGCCATGTTACAGCACTTTGCATTTTAAATTTCTGACGTTCTAAAGTGTCTCTCCCTGAAACACCCGCACGATTTAAAAGGAGCCACCCAAAATAGAGACGCCACATTTTTCTGTCCCTCCATGAAAATAAGGGTATGACTGCTCACACCTGCAGGCTAGCTGATGGGGGAGAAACACCCCCAGCCAGGTGAGCACACCCTTGTCCGGGCGGAGGTGCCAAGGGCTGCTTCTACACAGTGGTGCCCCCCTCTCCGTTCTCCTGATGCTGGAAGCGCACTGAGCCCCCGGTGTCCCCCCTGCCCCAGGCAATGAAGGGCTCCCGGTTCTCTCCGAACGCCAAGGAGGTGACACGTGCAGGGTGCAGTAGGGCCATGTGGCAAAGCCCCCTTTCATTGCTTACATGGGACATTTTGAACCTGATTTAAAGAAAACACCAGGGAAAACTAAACATTTTTTTCAATTTTCCAGTATCCAATCGCCACCCGAACCCGTGATGAGCCGCCCACCCTGTAAAAGTGCGCATCCTGGCCTGCTCCACGGGCCCCCGCCTGCCTTCGGCCGGGGGTTCTCTCTCTCAGCTTCACAACGTGACAATGTCTGCCAAGGACTGGATGAGCAATCTTGATCTTTCCACTCATTCTGCTGAGTTTTGTGAGCATGACGTCACACACGGGAAAGAAAGGCAGATGGAGGGTGTAGGGGTCCTCGGTCCCAGCACCCATCCCCCACACACCTTCCACCCCCATTCCCTCACCCCACCCCCATGACTGGCCAAGTCAGGGAGCCTCTGTTAAGAAGGCTGCAGGAGCACCTCTTATGTAATGTGACTGGGGCTTGTCGATTAAACTGACAAGCAACAGATTAACAGAAGAAAACAGTTTAGTCATGTGCACATGGGAGCCAAGAAAAATAGCTGGTTCAGTAGTTTCAATTAGATGTTTATATACCTAACTTAGTAGGGGAAAGAGAAAGGGGAGAAAAACCTTTCTTAAAGTTAAAACAACTAGGCTTCTTTGTAAAGACAAATGCGTTTCAGGAAAATAATTGAGATATAAGGAAGTTTGTGATAACACTCATCTATACAGGTATAAGAGCCCTCTTTGTGTCTTTCGGGGCCATAAAACCCCCCAGAGAAGAGATTTGGGATGGGTTTTATCTGCAGTATCCCTCTTGGGAGTAGACCCACCCTAAAGAAGGACGTCGTGGCCGCCTTATTTCCCAGAAGTTGCTGCCGATAGTCAGCTAAGTGAGCTCCAGCAAGGATCCTTTCTGCGTCTGCTGATTCTCAGTTGTCTTCAGCTCAAAATAATCCCTCAACCCAAGGTGGCATAGTAGTAGTGTCTCCAATAGGCATTGGAGTAGTGTCTCCTGCTCCCCTTCAAGGCCTTTGACCATGACGCATTCGCCCCATCACCCAGCTATAACCAAGTCCTCCTGGGCCAAAAGGAGTCACTGTTGTGTGGACTCCATCTGTTCCTCCCTCTAAGACCAGGCCACAGCAGATCTCTTGAGAGCCACTCGATCTCCCAAGTTTAGAACACCCAATGCTGAAGGAACCAAGAGGAGAGCATGGGCCCCATGGCAGCCTGGAGCCCACTGTGGAGCCGAGAAGAGGGACCATGTCGAGTCCTCACTCCAGGAAGCCAGTGAGAGAGCTTAGGAAGAGAGGGGGGCGGATATGGCAAAGCCTCCCATGTTCCACCAGCCAGGCCAGGGCCTCACGGTCCAGGCTGCCCTAAGTAAGTAAAGGTCACAAAAACATCCTCTGACGGAAGCCATTCAGCTAACTGCTTCCTAAAGCCCTGGCGACGTGGATGGTACTGAGCGGCTTACACAAGCATTGTGCTTGTGTCCGCCGCCCTTCTCCTCTGCTGCCAGCACCCAGCGCTCCAGAGTTTACTCTTTCAGCCAAACCATGGTTGTGTTTGGGGCACCGGATCAATTACTGTGACAGTTGTTCGGGGTCTGCCCTGACACATCAGAGTTTCTTCCACTTGGAATCAGAAGAATAAATTCTCCTCCCCATCCAAAAGAAGAAGAAGAGGGGAGAAAAAAAAAAAAAAAACAGGCACAAGTGTTCTTAACTTCCTCCAAAAGACATGCACTTGGAAATGTCTGCAACCCAAAGATTTCTGTCAATTCAAAACACACTGGGAAACCAAAAAGGACCAAGCAGTGAGCTTTCCATAATTCGAGTCGTCATCTAAGTTACTTAAGTGTACGCGTATCTTGTTGGTTTCTAAGTGGAACCCACTACTGTATTCCTTTATATGCTTCTTTTCTAATTCAAGAAAAATGACCCTAAAGAGATGAATGGATGGAATGGAATGTTATTACGTGACAGTCTTGTGTGTGTTTCACAGCCAAAGCCAGGTGGTTGGAAAGAACAGAGCTAGAACGGGTTCTCTGGGTTTAAGAGATGGGGGTCAGGACCCTCAGGCTTTTCCTGGAAGTTAGCAGTAGCCCCAAGACATGGCTCAGCCAAGGATGTGAGGCCCTTCATCACCGCCATCCCCACCGTCATCACTATCCCCACCGTCATCACCACCATTACCATCACCGCCATCACCATCAGCACCACCGTTGCCGTTACCACCACCACCATCAGCACCGCCAACAATGTCACCATTAGGACAATCTTCATCACCACCGTCACCGACACCACTGTCTTAGGCTGACACTTACATAGCACTAGCCATCGGCTCTTCCTGTCTGTTAGTTTAGCTCATCTTTGCACCCTGTGGAGTAGCAACCGTTAACCCTGGCTGGCAAGTGAGGCGCCCAGGGCACACAGAAATTAAAGCCACACACCGGGGAAAGGACACCACCACAGTGTGGGCCCCGGCAGTGTTTCTCCGTGATAAACACCAGACCCGTCCCTGAGGCACCAGACCACTTGTGAGCCCAACTCCCAGGGCCCGGAAGGCTCATGGGTCCACGGTCAGCAGGGAACCACCCTGCTTCTCTTTCCCTTACGTCTCTGTTTACTACACAGAGAAATCTGAGCTCTTAGGCAGTAAAAGGCAGTGGCCTGGGTCATATACAGCAAAAAGCTCCGCCAGCCCCCACTGGGGAAGACGGAAAGGAGGAGGCTCTGGCTATTCACCCACAGCTGAAGCAGGCCACGTGAGCCCAAGTCAACATGTGGTTCGCTTTTCCGAGGACAAACCACATAGAGAAAAAAAGACAAACCACAAAAGTTCAATTCCTGGGGAGCAGAGCTGGTTCTGTTTCTGCTTTAAATGCTAGACGATATCACAACTGGGGGGCTACAGGGTGAGGGGAGCAGACAGGCAGAGGGTCTGGAAGAAGCTATGGGTGAAGGGTCGAGAAACGCTCTCACAAGAAGCCGCTCGAACCACCAGTCACGTCCTGCCGGGTCTGTGCACGGCTGCCTCAGTCATGGGTCCTGCAGACAGGTGTGTAAAGCTGTCCATCAGCCTGTGTCCAGAGGCTTCTGAGAACATCGAGAGCCAAGAGCCTAGATCATTACTCAGCTAAAGACGCATCAGGGGGGAGTGGAACCAAGTGTCCTTTTTTAAAGCAGGAAACAAGCTTTGCCACAAACCAGGTGTCACCGGGAGCAGCGATGTGTCAGACCCAGACGGCCATGGGGCTCCAGGCTGCTCCCCCAACAAAGCACTGGGAGGCTGAAGGTAATGTCCTAGAACGGACCCTCAAGGGTTCTGATCTTCCAGCACCTTCCCCCTGACCCAGTCCAGCCTGACCCACGCAACCCAGAGTACCTGCCAAGCTCCTGCGGCACGCCACTGTGTCCGACTGCGCGTACACCCGTGTAACTTTTCACTGCCACCGGCTCCCTGGGGAGCTCAGTTCTCAGCAGAGGCAGGTCAACCAGCGCTGGGCTGGGAGCAGGGCTGCCTTTACCAGCCCAAGCTGCCCTCCCCTTGCACCCTGCACCAGCAGAAATCAGGGGCCCCAAAGCCTCACCTGGACGCTAAGGGGTAATGCAGGTAAAAGCAGCACCTCAAAGCCCCAAGAAACTCCCATCACAACGAAGCCCCCAGAAAAGCCAAAGGGAGATCGTGAGAGACGGCGGCCTGAACACAGGCCCCCGTGAGCCGACCTGAGGAGCAAGCCCGACGGGCAGCCGGCAGGCCGGCCAGGGTGCCCATGGGATCCCTGCACACCGACAGGCGAAGCAGGAAGACGCGTGCTCCCCAGAGCCCAGCCGCCAGCGACCGAAGAGCTCCTGGCCAAAGCAGGCCTTCTGCTCCCCCCGAGATGAGGCCCCAAGCTAGATGGAGCAGCAGAGCTCCCTGCCAGGTGCTCCCCGCCAGGCACTCCTAGCCAGCTGTTCCCAGGCAGGTGCTCCCACCGGATGCTCTCACCAGGTGTTCAAGAATGCCAGCCCCCCCTTCCCTTGGCTCTGCTTTCTGGTTGCCACTTCTGCGACACCACATGCTCCCCCAGCCAAGGGCTGCTATCCCTTCACACACTCGTCCCCTCCTCCCTCTCTCTCTCTCCACTCTGTTCCCCAGTCCCCAGCCCCTCTCTGGCTCAGGGGAGAGAAATGGGACCTTCAGAAAGGTCATGGTGTAAGAAGCAGTTGCCACGTCCCCACCTAACCCTGAGAAAAAACATCCGATAAACCCCAAGCGAGAAGCATCCTACAAAATTCCTGACCAACACACCTCAGGGGGTCAAGGCCAACAAAACTAAGAAAAGTCTGAGACACTATCACTATGGTCGCAGCTCAGAGGAGCCCAAGGTGACAGGATGATCAAACACCATTGGGTCCCAGGACCGAGGGTACCAGGTGACAACTCAGGACACGTGCACAGAGTGCCAGCTTCAGTCTGCAACACTGCGCCAGGGACAGCCCAGTATCGGCGACAGGCGCACCACCCTGACACGAGAGGTTATCGGCGGGACATTCTGCGCAGGGCAGACAGGCACAGGGGGGCTCTGTCCTTTCCGCTCTATTTCCCTGGAAACCTAAAACTACTCTAAAAAAGTAAGTCTAGGGGTGCCTGAGCGGCTCAGTTAAGTGTCTGAATCTTGATTTCAGCCCAGGTCATGAGCTCATGGTTTGTGAGATCGAGCCCCGCATCGGGCTCCACACTGAACACAGAACCTGCCTAGGATTCTCTCTCGCCATGTCTCTCTGCCCCTCCCCTGCTCGTGCCCGTGCGCATGCTGTCCCCTCCAAAGGAAAAAAAAAGGAAGTCTATTGACTATTTTTAAAAACCAGCAAGACTCCCCATAATCCTCACAGCTTAGTCTTTCCACAGACCCCCAAAATTAACAAGGCCCTTGCCCTTTGTGATTGATCTGCAAAGTCCCTGACACGCACATATGCACGGTCCCCCCACTAAGTCTCTGCCAGACTTGGGCGGCCACTCCCACAAGAGCCCCCTCACTTGCAATCCCTCTCGGGGTTTCCTGAGATGGTGTCTTCTGGGAATCTCAGATAATCTGGGGCTCAGCAGGACTGAAAGGGGCAGCTCCTTAATGTCCGGAGTAGCCTTGGTTACTAATCAGACTGTTGCAAGCCCATTTCTCCCCGCAAAATCATATTAAATATTTTATGCCGGGTCCTCCTGATCTTCAACAATAACAACAAGAACAAAACGTGGCAAACTAGTGTAGACAGAACACCAAAAATGACGCGAGGCAGCTGTGCCTGCTTCTTGAGGTAGTTGCAAGGCTGTGGGGACCACTAAGAACTTTCTTTTAAAAACAATGTTTATTTATTTTTGAGAGAAACAGCATGAGTGGCCGAAGGGCGGGGGGGGGGGGGGCAGAGAATCGCAAGCAGGATCTGCGCTGCCTGCAGAGAGTCCCACGTGGGGCTCTGCTGGGCTCAAACTCACAAACTGCAAGATCATGACCTGAGCCAAAGACAGATGCGTGCCCGACTGAGCCCCCCGAGTGCCCCAAGAACTGCCTTTCACACCCGTTCTCTTGTAAGGGCACAGCGGGGAGCTCCAGCGGCGACCGGGTAGTGGTGTTGGTAGGGACCGAAGGCAAAAGCAGAGTGGAGACCGTGGCTCTTCTTTTAAGGGATCGGCCCAAATGTAAAACAATACCTCTAAATTTGTTCGGGTAAAATACTGCTTTTTCTTAAAAAGGAATGCTCATGCATAGTGGATTTTATCATTTTTTTAAGTTTATTTATTTATTTTGAGGGGGAGAGGGAGAGGGAGAGGGAGAGGGAGAGGGAGAGGGAGAGGGAGAGGGAGAGGGAGGAGAGGGAGAGGGAGAGGGAGAATATCCCAGGCAGGCTCTCACTGTCACCAACCCTGAGATCATGACCCGAGCTGGAGTCAGATACTTAACTGACTGAGCCACCCGGGCGCCCCTGTCATTGTTCGGTGTAAGTGAAAAAAATAAAAATGTCTACCCCTCCCTAGACGTCGCCGGTGACGGAGGTTCAGAACCGCTCCACGGCGTTAAGGGCCCTGAGACGGGGCGGGCGGCACTCCCGTGCACCTGCGGCTCCACCTAGCGGCGAGGACCAGACAGGGGCGCACGCGGCGGGGCGCCGGGCCTGACTCCGCCCACCACGGGGGTCACCGGGCTGCCGTTCTCCAAGCCACATGGGTGTCGTGGGAAGATCCTGCTGGTAAAATGTATAATCCAATTCTGTCCTGACAAGGCCTCCCCTCCGAGGTCCAGCCCCCTGGGCCCAAGGTTCTGCTCGGGGTCCTTCAGGTTGTGCGGCGAGCATGTGGCGCCCCGTGCTGCTGCTGGGTGGCTGCCGGGGTTCCCTCCTGCACCCCCCAGATCCCACGCACGGCCGGCCAGGGGGACTCGGGGACGCAAGGAAGGAACGCATGAGCACGCGGCCACTGGCAAGGGGTGAGAACTACAGCCTTAAGGCCGGAACTCAGAGACTCCCCAAGACAGGACAATGGTAGGGCCACCCTGAGCTACCGACCCCGCAGTGACCCCGTAGCACACGTGTGGCACAGACAGTGGCGGGGCCGGATCAGATGTGGGTCGCCAGGGACACGGAGCTTCGCGGGAGGGCCAGACATCACAGCCCTTCTCCTGCGCCTCAGCTAGGCTGAGCTCGGTCTCCAGGCCACCCCTGCCCACTCAGCTGCAAACCCGCCCTCCTGCCTTCCCTGTCACGGTCCGCAGCCACAAGGCCGCTGGGGACACCGCACGAAGCCCTTGGACCGAGTCTCGCTGGAAGACCGCCTCTGCCTACTGTCCCCCATCCTTCCAGCCTGTGACTGTTGAACACCCAGCGCCTGGTAACAAGCTCTAGCAGACCTTACGAGGACCCCCGTGAACAGGAAGTGTGCGGCCCGCTCGGATTTGTGGGACAGCCTTAAGCAGGGAAGAGTTTCCATTCGTTTGCAAAGAGAAAATATGGGGTAGGGAGAGCTGAGGGGGTGACCTGGTGAGGGGACCTGCGGGGACTGAGCGGGGAGACCTGGTGAGGGGACCTAGGGGGAGACCCTGGTGAGGAGGCCTGCGGGGACTGAGCGGGGAGAGCGGAGGGGAGGCCTGGGGGGGGACTGAGCGGGGAGACGCGGAGGGGAGGCCTGGGGGGACCTCGGCGGAGTCCCCGCCGGGCGCTGTCTTCCGTCTCTAACAACGCGCAGGTTTACAGGGGGTTCCGCGTCCCAAGTCGCCCACCCCGGGGTCGGGGCGTCAGGGCCCCTTCGAAGGTCGTCTTCCAAAATTTCACGCAAGCCGGAAAACCCTTCTGGCCGAGGAATTCCACGCTGGGAACTCGGCTCCAGGGAACAGCCTGAAAGTCGCACCCGGGCCTCCGCCCCGCGACGCCGCCGCCGGGCTCCGGGCAGGGAGCGTCCAGCGCGGCGTTTCCTCGAGGCCCCGCCCCCACGCGCCGCATGCCCCGCCCTTTCCGGCACTTAACCGGAAGCGACCTCCCAAGGCGGAAGTTAGCGGAGGGCTGGAAAGTTGGCGGCCGGCGGGCTCGGTTCGGTGGCGCGCGAGGCTGCAGGAAGTCCGTGGTCCGGCGGTGCCCCCGAGTGCCCGGAGGGCGCCTCCGCACGGCGAGGATGGGGCCCGGCCGCACTTCCAGGCCAGATGCTGAGGACAGTGCGCTGGGTGGCCGCGGGGACACAGACGAGACCCCCACCTCCGGGCAGCCGGGGCCGCTCGGCGAAGCCTCAGCAGCGCGGGCAGGACCGCAGACCCTTCCCCTCCCGTTCCGCCTCCGGCTTTCGTCGCTTCTCTTCCTCCGGATCCTCTAGTCAGAGCAGGGGTGTGTACGGCCTCTGAGTCAGGAAGGCGTTTTACGCTTGCAGAGCGTTAGATGAGCAGCAGCGTCCGGCCTGCGGAAAGTGCGCGGGGCACATCCGTTGGCCCTCGGGTTCTGTGCCTGGCGGGTCGGAGGCTGGGAAGCGGTGAGGGGCTGAGGGCCCTGAGCTCCTAACAAGTGCTCCCAGGGAGAGCTGGTCTCCGAGCCCCGGCGCGTTGGGACCGCTCTCGGGGGCCGTGGGTGGCGTTGGTCGGTGAGCCAGCGTGGCCGTTCACGGGGCCCGGTTTGCCGCCTGGCTGGACGCCGAGAGGTGCCGCGCTCCGATGCGACGCCAGGGGCCCAGCGAAGACATGGCCCCGGACCAGCGGTGGCCAGACCGGTGTGGGCACGAGCTTCAGGAGTTCCGTCCTGGTGAAACCTTCCAGTATGTGGTGCAACCCTTTTGCCTTTTCCGTTAAGGGTAGCGTTTATTTCATAACCACTAGGGTGTGGCAGCTGACCACCAGGAGGTGCCGCGGTGGCATTATCCTAGGGGTTCTGGGTCCGTGCTCCTGCCAGGCAGTTTTGTGGGGCCGAGGCCCCACAGTTCCTGCACTCGTGAGTCCTCAGGAAGACCAGGCGGCTTCCTGGGTGCCGCGGCTTGCTGCCGATACAGGGCGCACCGGCATCCTGGATGGTCCCAGAACACCGGGCGCTTGTCCTGACTCTTCCCCTCCTGGGGATTCTGCGCCCACCCTGCACCTCTCCCTTTGGTGGGGACTTGCCCACCCGCACCCTTCTGGACACCCACCTGCACAGCATCAGATGCAGCTGCCCGGCTGCCCCCACCTGTGACCCCGCCCTCTCCACACAGGGCCCCAGGGCAGCACACAGCCTGTCTGGGCTCCATCCCCGTTGCGTGAACCTGGCTTACCTCTGAATGGCTCCCTGGTGCGTGGCGGCCTTGACACACGCAGTGCTCGTGGCCAGAGCATCTTGCAGGAGCACGAGGCAGCCCTCTCTGCCCCCAGACACGGCGCACAGCCTTACTTTGCCCTCACTGCCCCCTCTGCATTGCCATGGACACCATCTGTCTGCCGGCTGGGCCTTGAGACCTGCCTCCTCTGCCTCCAAGCCACTCTCCACATGCTGCTCACCGAGCTGCCCCGGCTGCCGGACCTTCTCGCCTTTGGGGTGAGGCAGCAGACAGTGATACCCCCTGAAGTGTCTCCTCTCTTTGCTTTGGGAGGAAGAACTGGGCCCTGAAGCCCTTTCTAAAAGGCCCCTGGCATCACACCGCCTTCAGTGGTGGGAGTGTTACCCCGGCACCGCAGTTACCAGAGGCACACCCTGTTGACTTGGCCATCAGGCCACTGTCACCGCACGGGGCGGCTTCCGGTGCAGGGGCAGAGCTCCTGTGCCTGCTTCAGGAGCTGTGCTAGTGAAGGGGGGTTGGCTGCGAGGCTCAGAGCGCAAGGGGCCCCCCGTTCAGCCCCAGCCCCGTCCGCATGCCTGTATCCGCGCTGCTGCCGTGGTGCCGCCGCCCCTGTTGGCCGGAATCAGGGTGGGCTCGGCAGTCGCTGCAGCATGCCTCTGTGCCCCTACGAGCCAGATGCCCGGACGGCCCAGTGGCCCAACGCGTACATCCACCCCCCACTTTATGGTGAACGTGTCTTTCAGGGTGCAGACCGGTAGACTCACTGATGATGCTCTAGGACCCTCACCCAAACGGCACCAGCCTCATCAGGCAGCGACCCCACAAGGCCTGTAGTGTAGTCAGACCAGAACCAGCCGCACGCCAGTGTCCTGAGCCTGCGCAAGTGGCAGACCTAGGCCCCAGCGTATGCGAGCTGCTGTGCCTGTCCCCGCACGGGGGTGGGGGGCCACACGTCCAGGCCACTGGCACCCTCCAGTCCTGTCTGGTAGTGGGGAGGCCTGAGCCAGTAGGTGGCACCTGTCTGCGTTCCATCTCCCAGCAGGGATGAGGTGATGTGAACCTCACATGGGGGGTGTCAGCACAGCCGGACCCCCTCCCAAGGACTTGTCCCCCAGGTCTGGCTTGGCCGCTGGCCCTGGGTCGGGGGAGGGTGGGGCTGGGCCAGCACTGAGTTCCCCCTTCACTCCACAGGTGACCGGGCAAGGTTACTTGACCTGTCTTGTCTCAGAGTAAGCGCCTGCTGGAGGGGAGGCAGCTCTGACTCCCAGGGGGCCTGTTGGGGCTGGTGGGAAATGGGACGGTGGGCGGCCTGAGCCCCTGTACCCACCATGTATCACAGGCTCCCCTCCACAGGCCTTCCCGAGATGGGACCCCCTGCAGCTTGGCAGATTCGTGTCTGTTTTAGAAAACTACCCCTTCCTTTGCTTGACATGCAGAAGCTGCTTTGGTATCGGGCGCCCGGGGGGCTCAGTGGGTTAAGCCTCTGACTTTTGGTTTCAGCTCAGGCCACAATCTCATGGTTTGTGAGTTTGGGCCCCACGTCCAGCTCTGTGCTGCCAGTGTGGAGCCTACTTGGGATTCTCTCTCCCACTCCCTCTCTCTCTCTCTGCTCGTCCCCTGCTTGTTTGCTGGCTTGCTCTCTCAAAATAAATAAACTTAAAATATATATACATTAAAAAAAAGAAGCTGCTGCTTTACTAGTCTCTCACTTTGCCCCGAAGGCCTTGAACACTCGGGTCAGCTGCCGAGGGGGGCCTGGCGTTGGTTCCCTGGCCACAGAGCTGCTAGAAGGAGCCGCCTCCCTGAGACAGACGCGAGAGGCTTTGCAGAAGAGATCCGGCCTCCCGCCCGTGGCCTCCCCGGAACCGTGTCTTACACGTTTGCGCGTGTCAGTCTAAGCCTAGGTTATTTCTGACTCACTTCCGAGCTTGCAGAGGTTACGTACATCTGTCCCGCGAGCTCTCGTTAACAGGGCAAAACAAGAGGCTTCTGTGCTGGTTTTCCAGTCCCGGTATTTGCCACTGCCAGTCCCTGTCGGGGCAGGAAACAAGTCGCCGTGTCCCCGTGGGGCTGCCAGGGCCACTGTCACTGTGGCTGTCGTAAGCCCGCGGGCCCCACAGCCTCCCTGGGACAGAATGCTGCTGGGCCTGCCCCCGCCAGCCCAGGCCCTGCAGCGTTGACCACTTGGCCCGTGGTTTCACCCCCTCGGGACGTGTCTGTGGCCCTGGGAGCGTTGTGGGGGGACTGACCCCCCCTGCAGCCCGAGGCAGAGCCACAGACACTGGCACGCGGCAGGCTCGCCTCGGGCCGCACGGCGCCTGTGTGCAGGCCGGCCATCCGCCCCGGGCCGTGTCTTGCTCTCTGAGGAGAGCCCATGGCCCAGGGTTGCCAACATGCCTGCACGTTCGTGGCCCAGTGAGGGAGACCAGCCCCAGCTCTGGCCTCTACTGGTGGAGAAACCACCGGTCTCGGTGGTGTGGAGGACGGCACTAGACCGCGGGTCCCTCGTCTGGAGGGGTGTTTCCTCCCCCTCCTCCCTGGGCCCGCTTCAGGGTCCCATCCAGAAGGGATCAGGGCACCCCACACACACCAGTCCTTGGCTTCCTGCTGCTCTAGTGGCCGCCACGTCCCGCAGAGGCCCAGCCCACACTGTCTGCTCGCCGGCGACGCAGGAGCCCGGCGATGGGGCCTGCGGCAGCCGTTTCTAGGCCACCAACCAGCCTGTTTCTAGGCTCACCAGCAGCCCAGCTAGCGCAGCTAATTTCAGCACAGTGTCTGGTCTCCCTGGACCTGTTCTGGGTGTCGGCGAGGTGGCGGTCGGCTACAGGACGAGCTGTTACCGCTTCCCCCGGCCCTGCGTCCCAGGGAGGCGAGAAAATGCGGGTCCTTACAGGCATGGGAGCAGGTGTGCACCACTGGGGCCGCCATGTGGAGTGGTGGCCTCCGTAATGTGGTGTTGCGGTGAGGTCGGGGACCACGGCGGCAGGTGTGGCCAGCGCCCAGAGACCGGAGACCGCACAGCAATGAGAGACGTGCGGGGCCTGTGCCCCACGCAGCTCCCACCGTCCTGACGACCCGTGCAGCTACCTAGCTGCGTCCAGGTGCCCCTGCCGTGTACTTCCTGCATCGATCGCAGCTGTGACCACGGTGGGGCCCAGGAGCAGCCCCCGGTCACACCAGGGCTTCCCCCACGGACGCTCCAGATGCTGTCTGGTGCGGGATTCCCAGCTCTGCCTGTGCAGCCTGGAGAGAAGACATGACTGTGTGGCAGGATCTGCCCGGCCCGGGGGTTAGTCCAAACCTGGAGCCGGTCCCGAGGGCCGACGGGATGCCCTGCCCTTGCCGCCCACCCCGTGTGAGCAGCACTGCGGGCCACAGGAGAGCCCCGGGCAGCCGGAGCAACAGCGCGCAGGGCCTGGCAGGCAGGTAAACACACAGGCCTCGGGTGGAGCGAGGCCAACACTGGTGGCCATCTGCCCCGGGAGGACGGCAGTGCCCCGGGCTCTAAGCCCCCCACCCCCCATAAATCCATAATAAAAATAATCCCTCGTTTTCCTGATGTGCCCCAGTTCCAGAAGTGTCTCCTGATGCGTCACCATTTTGATGCATGACAGGGGCCAGGGAGGCACAGCTGACCCCATTTCACAGAATCACACCAGGGAGGGCTTGGGAGCCCAAGGGGGCAGGGACACCCCATCCTGTCTTCTAGGTGAGGGCACAGTGACCTTTCACAGGCTCCCAGCCCAGGGGAGGTTACCAGAGCTCCTGCCAAGGGCCTGGTCCAGGCCTTTGCGAGGATCATGATTGGGAAGCTGTGCCCGGCTGGTCTCTGCGGCTGCTGTTGCTGCCTGGGGGCCCCCTGCCCAGGATGCAGCCTGGCGCCTGCGTCACTCAGTGGCCCCAGGGGCACAGCTCCCCCAAGAGCAGGGCAGCAGGGCCTACCAGACACACCCAGAGCACCGAGTCTGAGGGGAACTAGATGTAGTCCCAGCCCCGACGGCACCCACCCTGAGGGGCAGAAGGCAAAGGGACTGTCTGCTTGGGCCCCATCATGGGCCAGATGAGGAGCATGGCAGAGAGGTGATGGGCCTGCACGGAGGGAGGAACACCCCCTCCCTCCCCAGAGCCCCCAAAGCCACTCAGCCTGGGCTTGGGCACCCCTGAGCCAGACACCACGTCCTGAGGCAGGACATTGCCAGGGCACCCCTGGGCCTACGAAGAACAAGTCTGGCTGTTTCCAGCTTAGGGTAAACTGCAGCGTGGACATACCCCCAGCCCTCGAGGCAGCTACCCAGTCTACCTGCCGCTGGCCTGGGAACGGGGCGCAGGCCCAGATACCCTCAAGGGGACAGCTCATACCTGTGGGTGGCTCAGCTCCAGGGGAGGGCCTCCCACAGACCCTTCAACTGGCACTGCTGAGACGTCAGAGGGGTACAGTGTCCTGGCCCTGTCACTGACTCGTACCTAGCCTATGATGCAGCCCATCGGGGGCATGGAGGGCTGGGGTACAATCCGACGGCTGTCTTCGGGGGCAGCACCCACCCAGCACTGCGGGAGACCACTGTCCAGGCCCAGAGCTGACCCGCGTTTGCCTACCCCTGCACTTCCCATCCCCAGAGGCTGGCAGACCTTGCAGGGTCAGGCGGAGTCCCTGGAGGAGGAGGAGGAGGGCAGGGGGTGGGGGGCGGGGCCACAGTCTGGCCCCCAGGTGGCAGGAGTGGGCGGGGCATCTGCCTGGGCTCTGCCCGCTTATGTGCCCGCTCATTCACTTGGTCCTCGCTGTCACTCACCATCACTTGGTCCTTGTCACCTGGCCCTTGCTGGCACCGTCCAAGGTAGGTCTGATCAACTGGCCCCGTGTGCGGAGCAGGAAACCGAGGCCGGGAGGGATTCTGGGGCTCGCCCAGGTCCCACTGGGCTGACCTGGACCGTCCTAACCCCCAGATGCCCCTGCCTGGTGGTCTTACGGCCGTGGGCAGCTGCCCTGCGTGTCCCAACAGGCGAGACCCCGCCAGTGGAGAGGACCCCCTCGGTCTTCGGGAGGGCGGGGCGGGGGCGGGGGCGGAGCGGCCGAAGGGGAGGGGAGCCGCGTCCTGCGCCGTGCGCGCCGCCCGCAGTGCCCGCCGAGCGCCGAGCGCCGTGGCCGGGGGCGTCGCGGGGCGCGCGGGACGGGCGGCCGGCTCCGGCGGCGCTGCGCGCAGGTAGGGCAGGCAGGGCGGGCGGCGGGGGCGGCCCTGCCCGCCGCCGCCGCCCCCGCGAGCCCCCAACCACGTGGCTCCTCCGGCCAGGGGTGGGGATGCTCAACTTGGGGTCTCCGGGAGGGGAACACCTGCATGGCCCCCATTGGCTGCCCCCCCCCAAGAGGCAGACTCCTCTCCACCGGGGCTCTCACCCCTGGCTCCTGACCGACCCTCCCACGACTCCTCCTAGCGTGGCTGTTCTGTCCCCATCTGACCAGGCTCCCCCCCCAACCCCAAATGGAGATCTTCCAGCCAGGAGTCCCCTCCACAGGCTGACGCAGACAGGGTCACACTCCTGTCAATCCCTGCCCACCCTCCCAAGGTCCAGAAAGCCAGTCCCGTGGCTCTCAGCCTCAGAGATGGTAGCAGGGCCTGGGGGCCAGTGAGGGACCCCCTGGAGTGGGCCGAGGTGGGGGAGGAGGCAGGGAGCAACCCGCTTTGCCAGGCTGGTGCACGAACAGAAACTGGGCCAGACGGTTTGTGGACAGTACCCGGGGCAGCACTGGGCAGAAGGAGGCTGCAGCCCCTCCCCAGTCCCAAACCTGCTGTGCAGCCTGGGACCCCACGGTTCTCAGCACCTCCTCCCCGCAGCCTCTAGGCCAGAGATGCAAATTGCAGCCAAATCCTCTGGCCCCGGGATTAACTTCCTCCGGGTAGGCTTCCCCATGTAAAGCAGAAGAAAGGCACTGGAAGGAAGCCAAGTAGGGCCCCACCTCTAACGTGATGGTCTGGGTCGCCCCCTCTGCAACCAGGGTGGGAAGGAGGCCTCGCAGTTGGGAGGGTGGGATTCTGGGAACTCCCCCGTGCCATGTGCTTGGCCCTGCTGTCGCTGCAACACTGCCCCTTTCCTTCCCTCCCAGAGACCAGGCCGTGGTAAGACTTTGACCTTTGACGGGGGTGGGAGGTGAGGCCACGGAGCTTGGAGTGAAGTTTTCTCCGCAGCTAATTAGCCCCATGAGGGGAAAGGCAGGCACATGGGGCCTTATTAGTGGGGCCTCAGCTCCAGGCCCGCCCTGCACCCTGTGGACTATGGACTATGTGGGTGCCTATGTGGACCCTGGGCAACGGGTGGTGAAGCCCCCGGGGACCTCCCAAGCCGTAGACTGGGTGTGCAAGGGTGGGCCGCCCTCCCTCCTTTGGGTGGGGGTGCCCTCACCAGCGGGGAGGGGGCATCTGGGGGTGACTGTAGGCTGGCAGGCCCCCTGGCTGTTGCTTCCTCCCGCGCCCTCCAGCCCCAGGCTGGCCACTTCCGAAGCTCCCGACGCCATGGAGGAGTGGGACGTGCCCCAGATGAAAAAAGAGGTAGAAAGCCTCAAGTACCAGCTGGCTTTCAAGAGGGAGATGTCATCCAAGACCATCCCTGAGTAAGTCCCCAGGACCCCACGGAGCCCCGCCCACTCCGGCCGCCAGCTCGCATCTGCGTCTCATTTCCCTGCCCTGTGCCTTTTGCATGAGCCAGAGCCACACCCCCTCACCCTGCCCGCCCTGCCCGAACACAGGCTCCTCAAGTGGATCGAGGATGGGATCCCCAAGGACCCGTTCCTGAACCCCGACCTGATGAAGAACAACCCGTGGGTGGAGAAGGGCAAGTGCGCCATCCTGTGACGCCCGCACCGCTGACTCTTGCCTCTTTGTAGGGAGGTCACCTCTATAAAGGTGTGACTTTTATAAAGACTCTTTGAGAATGTGCGTGCTTTTGTACATTTTCTGGTGGAGAAAAAGCAACAGCACAGCGTCAAGCCTGGGCCCTGGGGTGGCTGGCGGGGGATCCAGGGCACCCAGCACGGGTCGAGGCGTCGGCGCGGCCCCGGCTACAGCAGGTCCCTGATGTACAGGTTGCGCCGCACAGCATTGGAGACGCCCTCCTTGAAGCGAAACCAGACGTCACTCCTGCCCACCGCTGTGCCTATGCGCCGCTCTGTCGCATCTGCGTCCGGGGCCACATCTCCTGTGGAGGCCACGTGGTTGGTCCTCTGCCTTGTTCCAGCCCCTCCCTCCCCACCCCTCCCCTCCCTCCCCCCACACACCTGCATTCAGGGCTGGCGCTCTCTTGATGACCACACGACCAAAGAAGTCTCTCTCGGGCTGAAGGAGGCAGGGTGGTCAGGGTCTTGGGGAGAGACCCCAAAGGATGGTCCCCGCCGTGAGGGGAGGGCCCAACGGCTGAGGGAGCAGACGCCCACCTCCCGGCCTCCCTCCACGCTCCACAAGTGCCCCATCAGCACCTCAGGACCCACCCAGCGGCAGGAGGGAGCCGTAGCCACGTCCAAACTGAGCCAAGTGGGACCCCCTATGCTGAGCGGCAGGGAACTGGCAGACCCCCCAGGGCTGAGCACCAGCCACACCCCTACCCGCCTGGCCTGACCCCCTTGCCCCCCGCACCTGTTCCTCCAGGGCCGCTTTCTTCAGGATGCGCTCCAGCCGCTGCTCCTCGTGGCTGCGTGAGGTGGGTGGCTGCGTCCCTTTCTCCCCAGCACCCGCCTGGGGAGCCCCTTCTGCCTGCAGAGCAGGCGGTAAAGGCTGACGGAGCAGGGCCACTCCAGGGACAAGGCCCCTTCCAACAGCCCTCCCCTCCTGGGCCTGGCGCTGGCCCGGAGCCCCGGCAGGCTTACCTGGGGGCTGTCCCCAGCACGGGCCAAGGCCTCTGCCCGCCGCATCTTCTCCATTTCAATCTCATGGGCAATGAGCTGCTTGGCCTGGTAGGTGAGGGGCTTGCGGGCCGGCAGCTCAGGAAAGCGACAGACCTCCTCCACGTTCCTGCTCTCAGAGTAGGTACAGAGATGTGCCCGGTCAGCAGGGACAGGCAGGGGCCACCTGCCACACTAGTCCCAGACGCCAAAATGCAAGAACTGCAGGACGGGTCCCGGTCCTGGCAAGACGATGCCTGAGCCCCACGGCAAAAAGAGATTACGTTCGCCAAGCCTCAGTTTCCCCAACTATATGTGGACACGAGAAGGGAAGTGCCCCAGGGCTGCAGAATGAAGAAATGAGACAATGTGGCAGGACCTGGTCTCAGGTCTGGGGCTAAGTGCTTGGAACTGTCACCACTCCTGCCTCCCCGTGACTGGGACAGGGGGAGATGTGCACTGGTGCCTTGCTGGGTAGCAGGGCCCCAGGAAACGCCTCAGGATGGGGAAGCAGAGCCCTGGGGAGCTCGAGGGCCCTCTGCAGGACACTGAGGCAGCGAGAGCCTCTGCAGGAGACCTCGGACCCCAGCACTGTGCCTGACTAGGAACGCCCCTCCTCACGAGGGGCACGGCTGAGCAGGCCCTGAGCCCCTGCAGCCGCCCCCACAGACGGCAAAACTGAGACACACGGGTCGCCGAGACCACGCTTTCAGACTGGCCCAGAGACGGCCACGGCACCTGCAGCCCAGCCTCCGGCCCCCCGCACCCCCGGCCCAGCGCGGCACGGACTCACGGCTCTAGCCGGTAGACGTAGTGCCCGTCGGGCATGCGCTCCTGGCGGTAGGTTAGGCTGTAGGCCAGCATGACGCCCACAAGGCTGGCCAGCTGCTGTTTCTCGCGAGTGCTGTAGAGCTGCGTGCTCACCTAGGAGCAGGGGCAGGGACGCTGAGCACGGCCAGGGGCCCTCCCCCGCCGGCAGCCACAGCCCCGCTCCGGCCGAGGCACTCACAGGGCGCAGCTTGGGCGCGAGGATGTCCAGAAGCAGGCAGAGGGCATCCAGGATGAGGGCCTGAGGTGCAGCTCGGCTGCGGGTGGTGGGTGTCAGACCTGACACCAGCGTCTGGATGAGGGCCTGTGTCCTGCTCGTCCGGTTCTGGGCCTGGGGCGGGGAGCGAACCCGGCCTAGGTCACCCGGGATCTCTGGGCCGGACCCGAGCCCCGGGCGGGGTGCAGGGGCACACCTCCTGCTGGCTGCTGGGGAAAGCGATCCTCGGCACATGGCTGGAGGCAAAGAGCACGTGGAAGGCGGCCGGCAGGAAGGGCAGGTAGCGCAGCAGCTGGAAGCTCTGGCCGTGGTGGGCGGCCCGGCTCAGCAGGTCGTCGAAGGCCAGCCAGTCGAGGGCCGTGCACACGGCACCCAGGCTGGAGTCCCGCAGCCGCAAGCGCAGAAAGTTGTCGAACAGGCCCTGGGGGTGAGCAGGTGGGGGGGGGGGCCCTGAAGCCCTCCAGCCTCGGCCCACAGCCCACTATGTAAGCGCCACGCAACAGGACCCTCCGCCTCCCACCTGGCCTGCTAAGTGCAGGACCTCGGGGACATCTGCAAACACCAGCAAGGGCCCCAAAGGAGCCCAGAAGGCCCGACCTGCCAGCCCCGCTGTTCTGACCACATCCCCGGCAGACGCGGAGAAGACCCCGGCCCCCTCCCTAAAGGAAGCACTGTGGTGGGAACCAAGGGCACAGAAGCCCGGATCTCGTTCCACGGGAGTCCCGTCCCCTCAGACTGCGGCACACCCCCCTCCCCGGAACGCCTTGCAGATTCACGCGATCGCCCGCTAATCCGAAGCTGCTTAGGGAGGCAGCTTAGGCCCGGCTTCTCGGGGGTGGGGAGCATCTGTGCCGTCCGCCCCAGCCAGATGGGTCCCGACCAGCAAACGCAGTGACCCCACCACACACCCGGCCCACCTGCCCTCCCTGGCGGCCCCTCCCCCTGGGCCTCTGCCTGTTCGCCGTCATCTCTGAGAGGTCTCCCCAGTGCCCCGTGTCCACCACCCCTCGACACCATCTGAAGCTTCTCCCGCCCGCTGCCTGGGGACAGCCACACACCAGGTGCTAGCCCGCCGGCAGCCCCCAAAAACGTTCCAGGGGCAAGATTACCTGCACCACCTTCTCACGCTCGCCCGCGGAGGCGGCCACGTGCAGGATGTGGTAGAACCGCTGGGCAGCCGTGGTCACAGGCACCTCGGCGGCACGGGGCCCCAACCCCGCGTGCCCGTCACCGAGCAGCAGCGTGTGCGGGGGCAGGGCCGGGTTCTGGCCCCAGCGCTGCCTGCAGAGGGGGGCCGAGGTCGGAGTGGAGCCCCGCCTCCTCATCCCTCTCAGCAGCGCCCTGCTCCCCGAAACGGCCCGGAAGTCTGCACGCGGGCAATGCGCTAACAGGACGGCCGGTGGGGGGGGGGCGGGGGGAGGTGCCCAGGGCCCAGGCAGCAACAGCCTGTGCTGGAAGCAGGGCTGCCCGCTCACCTCTGGGCCCGGGGCAGCTGGAAGACCTCCTGCCACACGGAGAACAGCCCCCTGCGCTGGTCCTTGAGACCCACGTGAGCAGCCTGCACGTCCCGCACGCTCAGCTGCCGCCGGCCCCGCCCGTGCAGGAACTGGGCACAGGGTGTGCGGGCAGTGAGAGGCGGCTGAGCGCTGCCTCACCCCGGCCGTGCCCCTACCCTGCCCGCCCGCCCGCCCGCCCACCTGCAGGGTGTTGATGCAGGCGCGGATGTCGTTGTCCGTCTTCTCACAGAGCGCCTCTAGCGCGCCCGGGGCGGCCTGCATGCCCCGCCGCAGGGAGATCTGCGGGCAGGCGGGAGGGTGGGCGCTCTCTCCCCCAGGAAGCCCCCCCCGCAAGGCCACCTCTTCCCGAGAACACACGCGAATACAGGGGAACAACAGCTACGGGCCCAGCGGCCCAGCCCCGCTCTGTGCTCAGAACCATCTAGTGCAAACTGGGCCAGTCACTGCCCACACCCTGGGATCAGCTAGGGGATGGGACCCGGATGGGAGACGGGACCAGGAGAGGGTGGCGTCCCCCACCCCACAGCTGGCCACACAGCCCCCTGGTCGCGTGTCCCCCACCACAGCCCTCACCCACCTCCTGCAGCCGCTGCACGAGCCTGGAGGACAGCGTGGGTGGAAAGTGGAGCAGAAAGGCCTGGGGCCTCAGCTGCCGCAGGGAGGGCACGAACCTGCGGGGAACAGACTCGTGCACACAGCCCAGACCCCGGGGCGCAGGCAGCCGGGCAGGGGTGGGCCGCACCCTCCCAGGAGCCCTCTGCCCTCCTGTGGGGGCCCCCCGGCGACCCCTCCCTGTGCGAATCCCTGCTCTCCCCCACTCACTGGTCATTACAAATGCAGATGATGGGCCTCCTCAGGAGCCCCCCCTCGGCCCGGCGCCGCCCCCCACTGGTGGGGACAGCCGGACCCCCGGACTCTGCTTCCTGCGGGCCCTTGCGGTCCAGGACACTCAGAAGAATATTGATGGCGGCCTGGGGTACGGGCGGAGGACGTGGTGAGCCCTAGCCCGTTGCCCGCCCACCTGCCCACCCACCGGGGCGCCCAGGAGGCCCACCAGGGGGGCCCCGTCGATCTCATCGATGACCAGACAGTTGGGCTTCCCGCCAGCACCCAGCACCGACTCCATCTGCGTGGCCGCCTCAATGCACGTGCGGAAGGCCTCGGGGCTGCGGTCGTCACTGGAACCAGTGAGGCCAGAGAGGGGCCCGTCAGGGCAGTGTGGCCTCAGTCAGGGAGCGACCAGGGTCCCCGGCAGGACAGGCTCCCAGGGCTGGGCCACCAGGCCCATAGCTCGAGACTGCCCTGTGACAGGGCCACCCCGCATCCCGGCAAGCCCTGACACAGCGTGAGCTCCACTGCCCGCGAGCCCAGGACCACGCCGACCAGGGCCCACCAGGGGCGTCTGGGGAGTCGGGGCGGACGGGAGGCCGGGCACTTACCTTGCGTTCAGCTCCACCACGCAGTAGCCAGCTTGCCGCGCAATCACGTGAGCCAGGGTGGTCTTGCCCAGCCCCGGGGGCCCACAGAGCAGCGCCACCTGCGGCCAAGACAGACGGCCGGGTGAAGACCCGCTACCACCCGCACCACCGCGGAGCCCCCGGCGCGACCTCGAGACTGAAGATCCTGTCCCGTGAGGCCCACTGCTACGGGACGGGCCCCCGCTGGTGAGCACACGAGAACAGGCCGCACCCAGCGTGCAGAGCCAGCCAAAGTCCTGCCTGAGGCAAGCAAGGAGGAGATCTGCTGCAGACACGGCCACCGCTGGTGCAACTGAGCCCCAGGAACCACACCCGCTGTCACCATGAGCGTCCTGGAAAGGCACAGGGTCCTCCAAAAGCAACCCTCGCCTGAGTCTTTGAAGCAGACTCAAATCCCAACTCACGTCACTGGCGCTCCGTGCCCGCACCCTGACAGCATGACGCCCGCGGCCGCGGAGACAGTCCACACGCCTCACGGCCCCCAGAGGCTGCGAAGGCGCCGGCCATGCAGACAGCACAGCCCCTGGTCCCAGAGACGTACGTGGCGCGGCCAGGTGGGCTCACCTTCTGCCGGGGCCGCCGGCTCGGGTCCAGCTCAGCCTCTAGCATGTCCTCCAGCACCTGCTCGTGGCTCTTCCACTTGCTGGAGGCGGTGGCCTCCTTGCCACCGCGGGCCGGCTCCGGACCGGGCCTCGGCCTCCTGGCGGGCCTCTCTCGGCCGAACACCACCGGGTCCCACAGCTTCAGCCACTTGAGGAGGCAGCGGTTAGTGAACTGCAGGACGGGAAGCGCGGCCTGGAGGAACCGCCAGCACCGCGGCGTCCCCGGGCCCGCCCTTCACGTCAGCGTGCCACTGTGGACCCGGAGAGACACACGGGGGTGCGGACGCTAGTGAGTGACAGGGCGACGCTCGCACCAGGACCTCCATCCCGACCACCCCGAGCCCTTGTCCCGACGTGCCCCAGCGTCAGCCGCTGTGACGGTGGGAAAGGAAACAGAGGCTGCAGGCAGGGGGGCCTGGACCCGCAGCCCAGGTCACAGTGACCTGCAGAATGCCAGGCCCACGCTGGCCTCAGCTTCCCCACCTACGGTTCCGAAGGGCAAAACCAAACCCTCCCCTCCCTGCCCGCGTCCCTCAAGCTGACAATGACAACTTTTTGACAACAAAGAAATCAGTCACACTCGAACGAGAACAAGCGAACGAGGTCTCACGTCATCACTGAGAAGCTCCGTGTAGCACCGAGGCGCGAACTCGTCCACCCAGAGGCAGTGCTGCGAGTCCCCTTGGCCGCTGGCCAGCTCTTCCTCAGGGGCCCCCGGGGTCTGAACCTCCTCTCCCGCCTCCTCGGATCTGAGGCTGGAGAACACCACGCCCTGAGCCGCCGGGCCGTTAGAGAGACCACATCCCCCGCCCCCCCCCCAGCTGAGGACGGGCGGGAGGTCGGAAGTCCAAGAACCGGTGAGGGTCCCAGGGCTGGAAGGGTCCACCGTGTCACCTGCGAAGCGTGTCTGAGAGCTGACGGGCCTCCTCAAGCAGGTGCTGCCTCCGCTGTGCAAACGGCAGGGATGGGATCGGCACGTCTCCAGGACGCGTCAGCCCAAAGCTACCCTTCTCCTCCCAGCAAATCCCACCTCGCTGTCCACCTGCTCCCTCAGGGACGCGAACGACACACCCAACAGGTCCAGCTGGCCACGGCCTCGCCACCAGACATCAAGGAAGGGGTCCTGGAGGGAAGCAAGGACACCATTCATCATCTCTCAGAACGTAACCGCCCGCAGACGCCCTCTCGACGCGCTGAGGAACCCAGGTGGCGTTTTCCACCGGCAAGAGGCCAGGACAAACCCAAGCCCCCTCTCCGAGCAAGAATTCGACGGAGAAGATGCACCAGAGGGCAGGCAGCTCCGAGGGAGAAAAGAGAAGAATAAAAGGGGAGGGAAAGAAGACACAAGGAGAAGGGCCCAGTGCAACAGGCCCTCCCAGGGGGATGACGCAGGCCAGGGGAACATCCTGAGGGGCCCGCGGGGTCCGAGGCTGGGACCCTCTCCTGGACGGCAGTGAGCCCGCCAACCACCCAAGAGGGCTGTTGGCAGCCCCTCGCCCCCACCTGTGGCCAAACACCCACCTGCACCCCTGTGCCCACTGGGTCACCCCGCAGCACCAGAAAAGCCCGGCAGCCACCAGTGGAGGTCACGGTGACATAGTCCTCCAGGACAGGGGGCCGCCTCAGGACTGGATTTCGGGCTGCTGGAGAGGCCTGCAGGGGACTCACGTCAGCACCAGCGTCCGAGGGCCTGGGAAGGGACAGACGCTGACTCGGGGACACTCGCCTCCCATTACCATCGGAGGAGGAACCGGTCCGCTCCCGACTATACAGCCCTCGCACACACACTCAGCCCCAGACCTCCCAAACCTGGGACCCTCCCCAAATCCCTGGGACGTCTGTGCCCCAAGCCACACACCCCTTGCCCCAGAGCTCGGTGGGGCCCTCCGGACTCGGCGGCGGGGTGATGTCCCCTGCAGGGGAGTCAGGAAGGGGCGGCTCTTCCATCTGCTCAGGCCTGAAGTTCAGCTTCTTCACGACTTCCAGCCTCGGCCGTTTGACCCTGGGGGCTGGGAGGCAGACAAAAGCTTCAGAGGCTCTTGCTCAGCCTCACCCCCCCTCCCCCCCCCCCCCCGCCTTGGGCCTCTGAGGACATACTGGGGGGCAAGGCCGTGTCCCTGGAGTCGTGGTGGGCCAGCTGCCTCTTCCTGGCACTGCCTCTGGGGTCCCCTGAAGGCCCGCCTGGAGAGCAATGAGTGGCAGCATCCCCTCCGGCAAGAGCCTCCTCGAACGTCAGCTGGGACCGACACCCCGTGGGCCAGGGACCCCGGGAAGGCGACAGGTTGGCTGTCCCTGCCGGGAGAGGACGTTGACAGCAGCGGCGCCAGGTGGGCCTGTACAGGCAACGGTCCCCGCGGCCGGCGGCGCTGGAGGGCCCTTCTCGATCCGATGCGCCCCCGCCCGGGCCCCGCCCGCCTCCCCTCCTCCGAGCAGCCCTCCTGGATTACGGCGCACGAGGCCGCGGCGGGGCCCGCGCCCACCTTCCAGCTCGGCCAGCACCTCGAGCTCGGCGGCGAACTGGCTGTAGAAGTCGTCCTGGACGCCCCCCAGCTCGCGCTCGGGGTCCCCCATGGCGCCCGCTCCCGCGGCACCAGCCCGCCGCGCCGAACCTCCCGCGCCGCCGCCGGTGCCGCGCGCCGTAGCCGCCCCTCGCGTCCCGGCGCCGCCAATCAACGGCCGGCGTGCCCGGCGGCGCTCGCCATTGGCCAATTTGTCAACGGGAGGAGCAGGGCAGAGGCGGGGCTGCGCGCGCAGGCCGGGCGGGGCCGAGCCCGGGCTGCGGCCCCGAGCGCTCACCATTGGCCAGCACGCCCGCCTGTCCGCGACGTGGGCGGGGAGCGCGCCGGGCTGAGCAGACGCGCCAGAGTCGAAGCGGCGGCCTCGAGCGCTCACCATTGGCCCGCACGGCCGCCCGTCAGGGGCGTGGGCGGGGCGTGGGCGGGGCGTGGGCGGGGCTGTGCGCTCCGGCAAGGCCTGTGAGGAGTGACTGCGGGGTCGCTGGGCAGCCAGGCGCGGGGACGTAGGGCTGGAGCCAGGGCCCCGCAGCGTCCTCGCGGCCCGGGGCGGCGCGGCTGGGCTGCAGGTCGGTCCGGAGTGGCGGGGGTGGGCTGCGGGAAGCGCCCCCAGAACCCGTGGGCCAGTGCCCATCAGACGCGGGGGACGGGTGCTGCCGCGGGTGAGGGTATCTGCTTCGAGGCCGGGGCGGGGGGGGGGGGTGAGGGCGGCGATGGCCCCCTTGCTCGGCGCCACCGCCCGCCCCCGGCTGACCTGGGCCGCCCCGGCCCCCGGGAGGCACGGCAGCTCCTCTCCCTGCGCCTCCCCTCTCGGGAGGCGGCTCCTATAGCGCGTTGGAGAACTGTCGCGGAGGGGTCCGCGGGGGTGGGCTGGGGCGCAAGACGGCGTCTCCCGGGGTCTGGGTCTCGGTCGGACAACGCCACTATCGGAGCTCAGAAGTGAGGGTAGGAAAGCATCTAGTGCACGCGGACGCCGAGTCGGTGGCTTCACACCGGGGACCCTGGAGAACAGCGGTGTGCACGCCAGTTGCGCAGGACGCTGACGTGCGCTGGACTCCCCATGGGCCCCCCTGCGTTGCAGGCCCCCAGCATGGAAGCAGGCCGAGTAGAGAGCCTGTCGGTGGTGTACCAGAGCCAGGACTTCCTGGTCGTGAACAAGCACTGGGACCTGCGCATCGACAGCAGGATGTGGCGTGAGACCCCCTCCCTCCAGAAGCAGCTGCGTCTCCACTTCCCCGAGTTAGCGGACCCTGACACCTACTATGGGTTCAGGTGTGCAGAGGCCAGGCACTGGTGGCCCGCAGCGGCCTCTGCGGGAGGGAAGTGGCCACCCCCAGCCTAGCCCCCCCTGATCCCCTGCCCCATGCCAGGTTCTGCCACCAGTTGGACTTCTCCACCAGCGGGGCCCTCTGTGTGGCCTTGAACAAGGCTGCAGCGGGCAGTGCCTACAAGTGCTTCAAGGAGCGGCGTGTCACCAAGGCTTACTTGGCTCTGGTAAGGCCTGACCCGGTTCCAAGGCAGGGGATTCCCCAGAAGTGGTGGGTGGGTGGCCCCGAGAGCAGCTTGTGACCCTCTGCCTGGCAGGTGCGGGGACACGTCCAGGAGAGCCGGATGACCATCAACTATGCCATTGGCAAGAACAGCACAGAGGGTCGGGCTCACACCATGTGCATCGAGGGCACACAGGGTACGCAGGGCAGGGGGGTGGGGTCTGTCAGGGGGGACATCCCTGGGGACCAGTGGGGCGGGGGGAGATCCACTGGGGACCCTGAGTGGGCAGGGCCAGCCAGGGCAGGTGAGCTGGGCTGGAGTGGATTGGGTTCTGGGCTGGTCCAGCCAACCTTCACACCTTGTCTTCCTCCTTACAGGCTGTGAGAACCCAAAACCAAGCGTCACGGAGCTGGTCGTCTTAGAACACGGGCTGTATGCGGGCGACCCCGTCTCCAAAGTGCTGCTGCAGCCCCTCACGGGTATGTCTGGGGACAGGGACCAGAAAGCCATCCAGGCCCCTTCACTGTCTGTTAGTGGTGTCTCTCGTGCCCCTGACATGGTGAACGCCTGGCACCCCCATCACGTTGGGCAAGATGCTGTGGTGTCCCTTTTGTTACCTACGAGGTGAAACGGTGGCACAGGGCCAGAGTGGCCTGCCTGGGGCCGCCCCTCTCTCTCAGCCGCCCACGGGGCCTTGCTCCTGGATGTGAGGGCCTCGGGAGGCCAGCAGGGCTTCTGCAGCACGCCTGGCCCTGCCCCCACCCGCAGGGGCTCTTGGAGTTGACTGCTTTTCAAGTTCTGACCTTGTCGTTTGCACCAGGAAACAGGGAGGTCTGCCATTTTCAGGGGTCTCGAGGGGCTTCAAGGAGGCAACAGGACAGGGTTGGGGTGATGTGAGCGGGCGGGGGTGGGCACGGGATGGCACCCCCACCCAAGCGGCTCCCTCGGCACCCCCACAGGCCGGACGCACCAGCTGCGCGTGCACTGCAGCGCCCTGAGCCACCCTGTCGTGGGGGACCTGACCTACGGCCAGGCGTCGGGCCGGGAAGACCAGCCCTTCCGCATGATGCTGCACGCGTTTTACCTGCGCATCCCCACCCACAGCGAGCGTGTGGAGGCCTGCACGCCCGACCCCTTCGTGCCCACGCTCGATGCCTGCTGGAGCCCCCACACCCTGGTGCAGCCGCTGGACCAGCTCGTCCAGGTCCTGAGGGCTGCTCCCGACCCCGAGCCTGCAGAAGGGAGCCCCGGGCCTTGCAGCACCCCCACGCCCCCCACCAGGCCCCCCGAGACAGAGGCACAGCGGGCCTCGTGCCTGCAGTGGCTGTCGGAGTGGACACTGGAGCCTGACAACTGAGGGCACCTCGGTGGGCGGGAGCTCCGGCTGGGACCACTAGGGCTGGGGGCTGCAGGGGAGAGCCCTGGGCCCATGCCAAGTCGGGGGTGTCCCTGTGTGCGGCCCCACTGCAGACGGGGACCAAGACCTTGGCTACGGCAGCGAGACCTGGAGAAGGGCCGGCAAGGCCAGCAGAGGGAGCCGGGCTGCCATGATTCCGGAGGACGAGGCCTTCCTCCAAGCCCCCTCTCCCCCAGGGGAAACCAAGGCCTGCCTTCCTGGCTCCAAAGCTTCATCCCTCCCGGCTTGTTTTAGTAGATTTGCCCAGGGTCACCCTTCAAGAGGCAGAGCCAAGAGCTGAGCCAGCCTCGAGTTGGGTCCCTCCGGGGCCCCCAGCCCCCAGCCCGGGCCCCAGAGCACCCTGCCCCTCCCTGTTCTCAGACCTCCTGTGCTGGTCAGCGTCGCCTGGCTGGGCCTCCCCTCTGCAGACCCTGACCCCTCCTGCCCATACCGTACTGCCTCGTGCCTTTGCTTCTACCGGACTCTGCCCGGGGACCTCCTCTCCCCCCCGAGTGGCACGTGGGGGAGGGTCCGAGCCGCCCCTCTCGGCCCTCTCACAATGCCCGGGCGGCCGGCGGCCCTGGATTTGGGCTTGGGAGCGCGGCCGGCCGGCCCCTCTCCTTTTGGTCCCTGACAACACGGCCCCATCAGCCTACTGCAGCTGAGCGTCAGGGGACTCAGAATAAATACTCAGTGACTGACCCCATGAGTGAACGTGAATCTTCCGGGGGGGAGGTTGGGGGTCCCAGATCTTTGCACGAGGCTGACCTCTGTCCTCGGCACCCCCAGCGGGACCCAGGATGGACCACGAATGAGGACATGCTGAGGGGAGACCTAGGAGGGGGGCTGGCTGCTAACCTGCCCTTCCCGCGCCACGCAGTGGGCACCCCGCGGCCCTAGTGAGAGGGCCGGGTCTGGGCGGAGGACCGAAACTGGGTCCGCCTGTTCCTGGACCGGTTCTGGCCAGAAACATTGCAGTATCTGTCTGTTCGCACCAGTCTTTCCTAGAGCTGCGGTCTACACATCCGCCTCAGGAGCCTCCACCGTCTCAGAATGCCAGCCAGTCTCCAGCGTGGGCCCTTCCGGCTGGGGGAGACCAGGAGGCTGGCATGGCCAGCCACAGGACAGTCGTCTGGACGCACTGGCCTGGTGGGGCCCTCGGGCTGGGCCTGCAGAGCAAACAACAGAAGTCAGAGGGCTGGATAGGCCTTGTAGTCCCCAAGGTAGGGAGGCAGGATGGTGAGGCGCGCAGGGGAAGGCACCGTCCTGGGGAACGTTCTGTGTTTGCTGCTGCTCCCCGTGAAAGATCTCCTTGCCCCCTTGAGTCCCCCGGGACCCAGAAAGCCACCTCCAGGCCGGGTCTAGACCTTGCTTCCTACGAGTAGGCTGGTAGGCTGTCTCCCACCACCCTGTGAGGCTGCAGAGACCGGACGCGGGGGCGCACATAGCCTACGGCCCCCCATACCCTGGCCTCGGGTGTGCAGGGATGGAGGGTGTGGAGATCCAGCAGGGGCTCCGGGGCAAGGGGCCCAAGGAGAGCCTCCTCAGGCGGGCAGGGCCGCCACACAGGACAGGCGTGTGTGCCGGTGGGGCACCGCCCCCAGCCACGCGGGAGGGACAGCTGGACTTCCGTGAGGCCTGTCCAGGGCGGGGGAGCTGGCCTCGGCCGGTCCCCCTAGCCGTTAGCGCCTCAGGCCCTGGGTCAGCACCCCTGCTTGGCCGTGAGGCCGGCTCTCGGCACGTGCAGCTCTCCCCGTGGTGCTGACGACAGCTCGGTGGCTGAACCGGCGCCGTGGGGTTCAAGGCCCCGGGTCCCCCCGGGCCCTGCCCCGCTCAGCCGGGGATAAGCTTCCACGGCACCTCCCACTCCGCCTCGGAGGCCCCATCCCGGCCCACAGAGCGTGTGTGCCACAGCTCTTTGCCACTGAGGCCACCTGCCCGGTGCCCTCAGCACCTCCCTGCCTCACAGCACACACGCTTGTGGACACACAGGCTCACGGGCCACATCGGGTCCACGTTTGCCTGACGTCCCTGCAGGGAACACATCCATCAGACGTTGCCCGTGGTTGTGGCTGCTCCCAGGCACGCGTGTGTGCACAAAGACACCAGCACACACGACAGATGCAGACACGCACGTGTGTGAACGCACATGTGACCCCCAAGACACGGACACGTTCTCCAGTGGGAAGGCGTGTGCGCTGGGTGGGTGCCAGCCGTGAGCTCAGCCTCTCGCTCCGCTGGGGCTGGAGGGCAGGTGTCTGCCGTGCTCAAGGTCCCCAGGGGCGGACACGGCACCGTCACCTGGCACAGCCCTGGTCCCTCCCCTACACATCTGCCTGGCAGACATCACCGCGGAGTGGGTGGCCGGGCAGGCAGGGTGCTGGGTGAGGCATGGAGCTGAGCGGGGACGTAGGTGCCCTCACCCTGCACCAGCCCTGTGCCCCAGGGCTCGGCTACAGGGGCTGACACACTCGGTGGGCTCAGGTCCCTAGTGTCTGGAGCACCTATCACCTGGCTTACACCCCCCTGCGTTGGACGGCCACCGCGGGGCGCGGGAGCAGCCTCCCTCTTGGGCAGATGGTCTTCGAGCCCAGGTGAGAACTGAGGGCTGGGGCAGGGTGGCGGCCACCCAGACCTCCAGGGCGCTGGCTGTGACTCAGTCTCAGTGTGGCTCTGGCTGAGAGGGGCTCAGCTCCCACTCTGCCCCCTGCGTAGGACAGGAACCCCCCAGGCCGGGCAGAATCTAGAAGCCCACAGGCACCCGACACCCTCCATCTGTCCAGGGCCTCCATCTGCAGGCTGGGCAGAGCTGCTTGGGGCCGTTGGGGGTTGTGGCCGGAGGCAAGATCTCTGGCTGGGCGACGGAGGCCCTGGAGGAGAAGAGAGCTTTCTAGATCTCCCAGGTGTGGGAACGAGCTGGGGAACCCCCGAAGCCTCACCCCCCAGCTGCCTGCAGGGACTTCCTGGGACCACCGCCCTCCCCTGTAGCTCTGACAAGATCTGTTTATCGGAGACACCAAAGCCTGCAGGTCCCAGGAGCCCCAACCTGCGATAAGCAAGGCCCGGGGCTGGGCCCGGCCCCGTCCTGCCGCTCCCTTCGGCTCCACGGAGGCATTGTTTGTGGGGTTGTTACCCTCCCCAAAGACAGAGAGACGCACTTGTGGGGCAGCCATCCTGTGTGACCCGGACTGCACCGCCCTCTCCGTGCCCCGTGCCGCGGAGGGCAGGGGATGCTGATGGGGTGGCCCTCATCACCTCCTGCCTCCTCTCCAGCTTGTCCTGGACCCACCGCCCGTGACCCCACGCCTTCCCGCACAGCCATGGGCCCAAGAGCAGGTGAGACTGCCCCCCTCACGAAGGGGCACCGTGGACCCTCCGGGGGCCGTTCCCACGGCCAGGCTCCCCTCAGGTGGCAGGACCATCCGTGGTCATAGGGACACAGGGAACCCTGGGCAGACCCTTGACAGATGCCCCCCCCAGGCAGGCCCAGCCATGCTGGGGGGCCGTCAGCCACTCATGGCCCATTCTGTTCCAGGTGCCCAGGTGAGCCCAGGCCTCGCCCTCCTCATGTGGTTCACTGCCCACTGCTCTTGTCCCCAGGCCCAGGGCTTCTCCCAGGGAGGGCTGGATGCCAGCAGGGCTGACCTGTGGGCCAGGTGAGTGCCAGCCCCTCCTGCGGTTCCATCCTAGAGGTCATGTCCTGCAGCTGATCCCCTGGTGGGCTGGGGAGGTTTGGGGGGGGGGCTCTCCAGGGGCGGCACCTGATGGCCCAGGCGTGGCTGAGGCACCCGCCGACCTTGCCCCAAGGTGGCCCAGATCGTCCAGTGTCCTGCATCAGAGTCCCACCCACGTGGCCAGGAGCGGTCCCCCAGGCTGTCACAGCTGGGGCTGGGGCCACTGAACCCCTCGCCTCTTGCTCTGCTCTCCTGGCCCGAGTCCTGCCGGCTTTCTCCCTCTGCCCCGAGTCCTGGCTGCTGTCTCAGGTCCTAAACAGAGACTCAATAATTCCCAAACCCTGTTCAGAGGTCTCATGCATGAGCTCAGCCTTCCTTCCCTTCCCTGGGAGTCAGAGACCTCTCACGGACCATCCATCAACTGACCTATCAGTCTGCCCATCAGGCTGAAGTCCCACGAGATGCCCTCCCCATGCACGGGTTTTATCAGACACACAGCACGTGGAGCACTCAGCCGGGAACCAGCCTGGCCGTGCTGACACAGCAGATGCCCAGGCCACCTCTGCTCCAAACACTCAGCTGCTGCTGGGGCCGAGGAGCCCGCTCGAGCTCAGAGCCCACTGGGACCGGGCCTCGGGCGGGAGCACAGACCCCGAGTCCAGGCCGGGGCCACGCCGAAGCCCTGCACATAGCTTGGAGCCTGGGGCCAACCATGTGCCCACAGGGGCGTGAGCAGGTGCCGGGCGGAGCAGCGGTCTTGCCTGCGCCGAGGCGCCACCGCCCACCCTTCCTCCATCTCCCCCCCGGGTGTTGGGGCGCTGACCTCCATCCTGTACACTGCAGTCCGGCTACCGCCCCTCACCACCCACCTTTCTGCCCAGTGCCAACGCCTCCCTTCTGCACAGCTTCTGGTGCCAGCCAGCCAGCCAGCTGCCCCGGGACCAGCTCTCCGCGCTCATCAGGGCGATGGCCACTCGCCAGGTCTTCCTCAAAGCCTGGCAGGTGAATGGCTGTGGCTGATGGGAGCAGGCTGGGGTGCTGAGGGCAGGGGCAGGGAGGAAGGACATCCTTAGCACGGGACACGCGCCAGCAGGGGGACCGCGGGGCCGGGTGGAGGCGAGTCACCGGGGGTGCTGGGGCCATGACACCGCCAGCTTCGCCACCGCCTGAGATGTGTCTGTACAGTAGACCCCCATGCGACAGGGCGTCTGGCCCTCTGAGGCTGGGTTTTCCCTCCCTTGAGCGATTCTCTGCTGCCGCCCACTTTGGATCATTTCTAGGACTTCACCGATTCCCTGCAGACCCCCTGCTTTCTGTTCTTGGTTTTTCGGTGAGGGCTTGTCCACCAGGCCTGCACGGGCCACTCCCTCCTCCATCTGTCACACGGTGTCCCCCCTTGGGATGGGTCCTCCAGGCCCCGGGCAGATCTCCCAGCCTGCTGGCCTCTCCCCTGCCACCTGAGCCCACCTCAACCCACAGCTGACCCAAGCATTGTCTGTCCCCGAGTTTAAGGAAACAGAAGGAAGAGCTACCATTTTTCTCTTTATAAAATTAGCATGATATGAGTAATAAACCTAGAGCAACCCCAAAGTGAGTCAGGCAACACTAGAAGTGCAGGCAGCTGGCCTTGGGATAAACGACTCTGAGTCACTGCAGTGCAGGGGGCCGGGGCTGAGGAGGACTCTCGGGCTGGCCTTGACGCATCCCGAGACTGGTGGAGACAGGAAGATGACGTGAGGTCCAGGTGACAGAGTCCAGGCAAATGGGGAAGGGGGCCACACGAGGGAGAGGCTAATGTGGCAGAGGGAAGGGGGCTGGGGCTGGGAGAGCGAGTGACACGCCACCACCCTGCCCAGCTCAGCTGCCTGGCCAACCTGGCTGCTCTGCACGGCCTCCAGGACGACTTTGAACTCCACCCCCCAGACCTGCTGCTTTTCTACAAGTGAGTGCCCACTCCCAGCCCGGCACCTGGGCGGCACAGGCTGAGCGCGCCTCCTTTGGAGTTCCGGGGACCCCAACTCCCCGGGGATATCTGGGTCACCCCAGAGGACTGTTGGCTGGTCCCCACCCTCCCAACAGCCCCCCCACCTGCCCACAGCCTGACGCAGGTGAGGGAAGCCGACTGCCGGGCCTTCACCCACCGAGCTGCCCAGGGAGACACCGAGCTGCTGGCCAACCTGCCCGACCAGAGGGCTGCCCTGCGGCGTGTGGCCTTGGACTGCCTGGTAGGCGCGGCTGGCAGGAAGGGTGGACGGGCAGTGGGGCCAGGCTCGCGCTGACCTGCCGTCTCCTAGGGAGGGCCCCGCTTGCGGTTCAGCGCCTCTGACCTGCTGCTCCTCGGGGTCTTGGTGTGTGACATGGACGCGTCCAGCATCGTGACCGCAGACCCCCGTGTGCTGCAGAATCTGCAGCGCTGCCGCCGGCTGACCGCCCCCCAGCAAGCCGCCCTCAACACGCTGCTGGCCGGTGGGGGGACCGCGCTAGGGTAGGCAGGGCCGGGACTCTCTGCCCAGGCCTTCCCCCTCCGGAGGAGACCGCCAATGTGTACCTCTCTGCTGACCTTCGACCTCTCACCACAGCTCACAGCCCCACTGACCCTGCAGCCCGTGGCGCACAGGCTTACGGGTGCTACCCCCACCTCTGAACACCACGGTCCCCTACCCCCACACCTGGGGTGGGAGAGTCCCTGCCGAGCAGGGCGTCCCCCGCAGGGCAAGCCCCAGAAACTGTGTGCTCCAGGAGGGGCGGGCAGCCTCCAGGCACCGGGGCTGTGCTCCCCACCCTGACACAGTGCCCCTTACCACACACCAGGCCTCCGGGTTCCTGGAACCTAGAGGGGCTGCGGGCTCTGGGACCCCTGGCCACCTACATCAGCTCCAGCCTGTGGCTGCAAGTGCAACAGGTAGGTGCTCTGGAGTGAGGGGCTGTCCAGCGGGCTGTGGACAAGGGGAGGGGTGTCCAACCAACCTCCCACCAGCCTCTCCAACGCCTGACCGGTGTCCCCAGCCCTGCCCTGCCACAGGGTTTCTGTCTGGGGGGGCGGGAGGAGGAACCAGAGGGCCCTTGGCAGCCCCTCACCAGGGTGCAGAGTCTCTGTGCCTGCTCTGCCAGGCTGTGGGCCTGGACTTCTTCGGCAGCATGGTGGCCACGTACCGAGCTGGGCAGCTTAGCCAGAGGGACGCCAGGCGCTTCGTCACTGGCTTTCTCAAGGCCAAGGCCGAGTCGGTGTCCTCTCGGCCCAAGCGGGGCACAGGTCAGTGTGGCCACTGTGGCCTGAGGATGCTGTGCCTCCCCCTGCTCTGGGCTCCTAATCCTAGGGCAGGAGCACCCAAGATGTGGCGTGCTGGCCTGGGCGTGGCCTAGGGGTCTGCATCCAGCGGGAGGCCGGGGTGGTGGTGGTTAGAGTCCAGTGGAGCTGAACTGTAAGGTCGGGCCTGGGTTGGGAGTCAAGGTCAAGCTCAATCTGGTCTGGGCAAAGTTTTCTCGGCTAGAGGTCAAGCTTGGGGAGAGAGTCCAGGGTGGGTCAAGTTTCAGAGTGGGGTGGGGCCCCAGGTCAGCACAGGTCAGCTCAAGACCCAACCAACACCCGACACAGGGAGACCCTGCCTCCGCGGGGACATCACAGCGGCCACACTGCAGGACGACCTCTTTCTGGTGCACTACGACTGCGTGCAGCTCGAGTCCTGCCTGGGCGGCCGCGTGCTCAAAGCGAACCTGGACCCCCTGCTGCAGCACCCGCTGCCAGCCGAGTGCCAGCGTGTCGTCAAGGCCAAGCTGGCTCGGGTGCGCCGCGGCCCGGCTGCGGGAGGGGGTGGGTGGGCGCCAGGCCGCGTGGCCTGACCCTCCCCCCCACCCCAGGTCTACCCACACGGGGTCCCCGAGGAGCAGCTGCGGCTCATCACCTCGCTGGTCTACCTCTACTCCCGCTCCGAGATCGGCCAGTGGAACATCACGTCCGGAGACACCGTTGTGGCCCTGCTGGCCTCTGATGTGGCGCTGGAGAACCAGACTGAGGTGAGGGCAGCGCAGGGGGAATGGGGGTGGGGGGCACCGACCCCGGCCGCACTGACCCGGCCCCCGCCTCCAGGCTGTGCTACAGAAGTACCTGGACCACAACGGCACCCTCACCGGCGCCCTGCTCGTGGCCATCGGGGGCTCCCGCCTCTGCTGGATGAGTGCCAGGCAGATCCAGGCCATCAGGCCCTCGGAGTTCCGGTGAGCCGGCCCCGGGACCCCCCGCACCGCGACAGCCAAGGAGGGTGGGGCTCCGCCAGCCCACCTAAGGCTGTCGGTTTTCTGCGGCTGCGAAACACAGCGCCGTTAACCCCGTAGTTAAAGCCAGAGAAACCGCCCTCTCACTGTCTGGGGACCAGAAGTCTGAGACGGAGGGGTCACGGGCCAGCTGCCTCTGAGGCTGCAGGGGACACTCCCTCCTGCTGCTCGTGCTGCCAGAACCCCGGGGCCTTCCCAGGCCGGCGGACACCTCGCCCCAGCCTCGGCCTCCGGGGCCACGCAGCCTTGTGCTCCGTCTGCGTCCAGATTTCGGTCGTCTCGCGTCCGGATGTTAGGCTCAGGGCCACGCTCGTTCGGTGCGATGTCATCTTAACTAGGACACACCACGCGGAGCAAACGTCCCGTTTCCGAACGAGGCCACGTTCTGCGGGTGGGGCGGCTGTGAGTTGGGGGAGGGACGCTGTTGGGCACAGTACGGAGAGCAAGAGGAAAGCTGCGGGGGGGAGCGGCCGGGAGCCTCCCCCCTGCCCCCCGCCTGCCCGCAGCCTCCTCCCTGCCCCCCGCCCCCCAGGCTGGCCGGGGCCCTGGATGTCTCCTCCTGCCCGCAGAGCCGCAAAGACGTGCTCTACGCCAAGGCCCGAGAAGCCTTTGGCGGCACCAGGACCGCGGCTGCCTACTACCGCTTCATGCGTCCTTACCTCGGTGAGACCCTGCCCCTTGTGCTGGCGCCCGTCCCCAGAAGCCCCCGCCCCCTCCCCTCACCACTGCCCGGCCCCCAGGCGGCGCCCCCGTGGAGGAGCTTCGACAGCTGGTCCAGGCGAACGTCTCCATGGACATCGACACCTTCACCAGCCTGAACCCCCGTGTGCTGCAGGTGGGCCCTGGGGGCTGGCAGCCAGGGGAGGTCCAAGCACCCCGAAGTCAGAGGGATGCAGACTGTGTGAACCCCAGGCCACTGCCGCCGGGCCTCACCCCGTGCTCACTCCTCAGCCAAGCACTGCCCTGCCAGGTCTGCCCTTGGCCCCAAAGCTGGCCACCGCGGGACCCCCCGGACCTCCCCCCACAGGCCCCTCCCTTCCCTCGCAGAGCCTGAGTGTCGGCAACGTGACCACACTGCTGGGCCACAATGTGGGGGACCTGCAGAAGGCACGGAGCCACCCGACCATCAGCTCTTGGCTGCGCAGCCTGAACAGGTCGGCCCTGGGCGAGCTGGGCCTGGACACGGACCCCGCTGGCCTCAGGGGCCCAGGCCACTCCACCACCGCGACCCCCCCCACCACACCCCGGGGGCCCTATCCAGCCCCCACGTCAGGCCGTCCCGGGACCGACGTCCCCACCTCCGGTATGCTCCAAACCTGCCCTCCCCTCCGGCGGGCCTTCCCCGTCTGCCCGGCCCTGTCTGCCCAGCGCCTCTGTGGACCCCCGACCTCACACTCTATTGGCCGCTCTGTTTGTCTCCCCGGGTGGCATCTGGGTGACAGTGGCCTCCACTGGCTGCTGAGTTATGGGGGAAAAACCCTTCTCCAAAACTTGCTGAGCTCCAGAAAGTGGGTGGGAGAAGCTGTGCGATCCCCGTCAGGGCCCAGGGGGGCAGCCTACATGGCCTCCCCCAGCCACAGGGACGGCATGAGCCTTGAGGGGGTGCCCAGGCCTGGGAGGCGGCGGGACAGCCAGGGGGTGGCTCCCAGCTGGGACTGATGGGTGCTCACTCCATGTTCTGCCTGCAGGCAGCCCACCGGCCTGCCTGGGGTACCTGCCTCTCGCTGTGGCCCTGCCCTCCGGCCTCCTGTGGCTCCTGTACTGGGGAGCCCCAGGGCCCAGCCAGGACTGCTCCTGGGGCACCCGCACTATGGCCTCTGAAGATGGCGCTGCCCCAGCACCACGTGCAGGGAAACCGGGGCTGGTAGGTGGAGGTGGCCATGTCCCGCATCCTGGGGGCCTGCAGGGCTGGTCCCCACCCACATCCAGCTCCCAGGACACAGAGCTGGAATGAGGACCTGGGCCCACCCGAGGCCAGTCCCAAAGTGTTGATGCTGCCCCGGCCTCTGATCTCCCTCGGGGTGCTGCTGGGGAGGGGCGTCACTGAGGGATTCGAATAAAAGACAAGGTGACCTTCCTGCCTGTGTCCCTTTGTTCTGAGCTGAAGGAGGGGCAGATACCCTCTCAGCAGGGAATAGGACTTCTGTCTGCCGTCTTCTGGCTGTGTCACCAGATGGCACCCTGGGTGTTGGCCTGGGCTGGGAGGGGAGACCCTGGGGCGGGGGACAGTGGTGGGAAGGCCCTGAGGGCCACCTGTCTGGCTGGACTAACCCCCGGGACCCCCTCCGCCAAGTGCAAGGAGGAGGGGCTGCAACTTGGGAACCACCTCCACCAGGTCAGGGCGTTCCCACCGGGACCGCAGAACAGGGCGGGGTGCCGCTGCAGGGAAGGAAAGCGTCCTTTTATTGAACCCCAGTCCCCTTGGGGTGGGCCAGGGAGCAAGCGGCCACTCTGGCCAGGCGGGGCCTCACAGCAGGGCAGGTCCGGCGTCCAGAGCAGCGGGCTCAGTTCGGGACCAGAGCCCACAGCAGAGTTGGGACCGCAGTGAGCACAAGTCTGGGTCCGAGCAGGCCGGCGCCCCCTGACAGGGCCTCTGTGCAGAGGAAGTGACTCAGATGCCCCACTCCGCTCTGCTCCGACCCCACCCAGCCAGTCACCCTGGCCCACCTCGGAAGCTGAGGTCCACGACCAGGTAGCCATTGGGGATGCCACCTTGGAGCCCCAGGCCCAGACTGTCCAGGTCATCCTGCCTCTGCCGTAAGATCCATTCCCGCACGGGGCTGCTCTCCTGCGCCGCCGTCAGGCCCACCAGGTTTGGACCCAGAAGGTTTTGCACCTCGGCAATGGTCAGCGGCTGCCAGAGCCCCCAGGGGGCCGTCGAGGTCGCCCTGCTTCGCCCCCCAAAGGCTGCCGGGCTCTGCCCCGCCCAAACCTCCCCGCGCTTCCCTTCCGGCCCAGGCGCGAAGGCAGCCCCTCCCTGGCCCCGCCCCTCCAGCGCCCCCTCCTCTGGGCCCCGCCCACGTCGGCCCCGCCCCCCGGCCGTACCAGCACTGCCGCGGGCCGCAGCGTCCTGAACGTGGCCGTGTTCATGCTTACGTTCTGACGACTGAGAGCCCGCAGGTCTTCCGTGGGGGCCCCACCTGCCCGCGGGGAGAGGGCCCCAAGCGTGAGGCCTCGCAACAGCCTCCAGTCTTATCCCCTGACCGGAGGCTGCAGGAAGCCCTCTTCCTTCACCAAGATTCCCTTTTCCTAAGGAATTCCTGGGCCCCAGGTTCCCCTGGTGACCATCTGATGCTCAGGGTGCGTGGAGAGGCTGGAGGTGGCCGAGGGCGCGTCTGGGTGCGGCTCAGACCTCACAGGGTCTCCACCTGCACACCCTCGTGAGGGCACAAGGCACATTGACCGCCGGTCACATGAGCACCAGCAGCCTAGGGAGACAGGAACTCACAGCACCTGTGTGGGGAGCCCTGGCCATCACGCCGGCCATCACACCCCCCTGGGTGTCCTCCCTGGCTCACCCAGGTAGGGCTTGATCCTCTCGAAGTATTCAGACCCGCTCATGTTCTGGAAGGCAACGCGGGCCTTGGGATAGAGAACGTCCATCTGCGCCGGGCCGCACGCGTCCAGATCCGGGGGCCTGGCCGCCCTGGAGAGGCAGCAGGGCCCCGCACAGTGAGCTCGGAGCACAGCGTGCCCACCACACCCGGCAGGCCCCCGGAACTCACCAGACAACGCTGAGTTGCACTGAGCCCAGCTGCTCAGGACTGAGGAAGCACAGGTACGTCGGATGGAAAGCCGCCAGTGCGTCCAGGGTGGCCTTGTCCAGCTCGCCCCCTCCCGCCAGATAGCGGGCAATCAGGGCAGCCACCTGTGGAAGGAGGCCACGGGTGCCTTGGGGCAAGGAGACACCCCCCCCCCCGCCAGGGGCCTGCACAGCCTCACACCACCTGCTCCCTCCTGCACCTGCGCATCCATTTCCTGCCCTCCGCTGACTTTAAGAAGAGACTTCACGGTTTCCAGGGATGTCACGTTCCACTTGTGGACGTCCTCGGGGGTGAGCTCAAGGAAGAAGTACCGGAGGTGCCGCACCAGGGACTCGGGGTAGCCCTGTGGATAGAGCTGCCCGGGGAGGTGACTGGGTGGCTGGGGAAGCTCGGGCGGGGTGGGCGGGCGTGAGCCTGTCACGAGCTACCTCGTCCAATTTGCGCTTAAAAACTGCCAGCTGCTGGTAGGTGAAGGGCAGCGTGTCCACCCGGTCCATGTGAGCGGCCAGCAGCGCCCCGTCCACACAGGCCGCCAGCTCCCAGGGCTCGTAGAAGACAAGGTTTTCATCCACCACGCGGGCCCTGCGCTCTGGGGGGCAGCCCTTCTCTGCGGGAGCAGGCAGGGGATTGAGGGCTGGACGTCGCTGGTCAGCCTCCTCCTCCCAAACCTCACGGAGACCCCGGGCAATGCGTGACCCCCTCCAGGCCTCAGTTTACACATCAGCAGACTGGGGTGATTCTGTCCATTCTCCGGGGTTGTCACAGTTGAGCAAGCCGAGTAGCCAGAAAGGGCCACAGGTGTGGGCAGGTATGACCCTGCAACACCAGCCCCGTCCCCGGGTCTCCTGACAGCCCACGGGGCAGGGTTTCCCACGTACGCTCGGTGTCCCGCCGGCCCCTCGGGAGCATGGCGGTCAGTTCAGGCCGCTGCCAAGACGGGTCCCGGAGGGTGCCTTGCAGCCAGGGGGTCATGACACCCTGAGGACAGAGCATGGCTGCAGCTGAGCCGTGCACAGCCTGGGGTCCGAGGCCCCCTACCCAGGGCCAGACACCTTCCTCGGTTTCCCCAGAGGGAACTCACCGGCCTCGAGTCTGCAGCCTGGGCCCCCGAAGGTAGCATCCGCCCTGCAGGGGAGGAGCACCAGGCGTGAAGGGACAGCCAGGCATCCCAGGTGTGCCTGCTACAGGCCCCCACCCTGCGCAGGAAGGAGGCAGAGCTGCCCCCCAACACTGTGCACACCCCACAGCCTTAGGCCTCTGTACCCCATGATGTCACAGCCCACCCACCCCCACAAGGAGCCCGGGCCTCCCACATCCTCCTCCTAAGACCTCGCTGCTCAGGGCGATGAGTTAGTTACGCCTTCCATGGACACTCTCAGTGCGGCCTGAGCCCCCGTCACTGCCCCGGCTCGGCTGCTACTGCTGCAGGGCGTGGCGGTCCAGCAGGGAGCCGGACGCCATCACTTCTGGGGACAGAGACACGGCCGACAGCCTAGCCAGGGCTCAGGGCACCTACCTAGAAGTTGGAACAGCTGCCTGACCTCAGGGCGCCCGCCAAGGATGGGGGAGGCGGGCCCTGCCCACAGCCAGGGAGGAGGCGTGGGGCAGGTAGAGCCCTTCTTGAGGCCCCTCCGCTGTTTGGCTCCCCATCCCTCTGCAGCACCCACCCCTGTTACTCACCGACGCTGAGAAGCAGGAGCAGGAGGCTGCCGTGGGTAGGGGTCCCACGGGACCCCAGGGGAGGAAGAGCAGCCTGCAAGGCCATTGTCTGTGAAGGACAGCGGCTCTGATATCCCCACCGTTTGGGTAAACAGCCTCCCCCATCCCCCTGGCTCCCCACTCCCTCACCCCTCCTTCCCCTCCCCCCCCCCCCGCCTCACCCCGGGCCAGTGCAGGGTCTTATGGGTCTGGAAGGGTCTCAGAGCCCCAGACCGACCCTTCTCATGCCCCTGCAGGTGGTGTCTCTGTGGCCTCCAGCCCTGCTCCCAGGACAGACCTGTCCACCTGACCCGCCCGCTCCAGGAAACCGGCCCCTCCTGCAGCGGGTGTTGAGTCTGAGTCAGCCTGGCCCCCCGCAGTGAGAGCCTGCCCCTGCAGCTGGTTAGGGCAGGGCGGGAGAGTAGTGTGAGAAGGCAGGGCCGCCTCTGGCCCAGGCTGGCCCCATTCCATATTCGCACCAGGGCTGGGGATAGATGTGAGTGACGCCCCCTCGACCTGGGGCGTGGCCACTCTCTCCTCCCCATCCTCCTGCTCCTGGCACCTGCCAGGCTTTGTGCAAACCCAGGGCCCAGGTGGACAACCCCTCTGGGGCCCACTTGCCCTCCTACTTTCCCTTCTGAGCTCCCACCCAAGACAGAGGCCTCAGTGTCTTGTGGGTACAACACCCCTTCCTACCTGCCAGTCCCTTGGGTGGGGCAACGGATGGATAAGGGTTCTGGGGAGACACCCTCTGCATTTCTGGGGTGGGGTTCGGGGGGCCTCGCCGGCCAGTGTGGGGTGTGGAAGTGGGTGGAGAGCCGCTCTCCAGGGAGTATTGTCCCAGGGTAGGGTGGGGGCCTGCGGGAGACCAAACCAATGTAATCCAAACGACATACGCCCCTCCCAGGGAGGCGCAGGACGGGAGGCTGTCCAGCCCTGGGCGTGGTGAAGCAGAGACATCCCCACCCAAGCCTGGGTCAGCCCCACCCGGGCTCCGGAACGAGGGGGGCGCATTCACCCTGCAGCAGCCCCTCTCAGCGGGGCCAGGAGCCCAGCGCTCAGGGAGAGTCCTGGGAAGTGGCCGCAGGTGAGCCTTCTCCCCGCCCCCACCAGGCTCCAGAGGTGGTGCGAGAAAACCAGACCCCCAGACCACAAATGGGCAGTGGAGTGAGGACCCCGCCCCTTGGATGGGTGAGGCCAGGTGGGGCCCTCCCCACCCTGTCCCCCGACGCCCCCTCCCCAGGCCCATGGACCCAGGGAAACCCCAGCACCTGGGAGCTTCTGCAGGCCCCTGTGGGCCCTGGAATCTGCATCCTTCACATCACCCCCAGACCCACCCCCTGGAAGGCCAGGTTGGGGCCACAGCGGCACCTTGGCCGTCTTAGGGCTGCAGCTTCCGAAGTGGCCTGAGCTTGACCTGCAGTTTCAAGTCTGTTCCCTCCAGTCTGGAGCGCCCGTGTTTGTGTGTGACACAGAACCAGTCCCCAGCGGAGCTCTCCCCCTGCAAGCCTGCTCTGATGCTTCCTTTTCTGCCCTGCATCGTCCCCCAGGGGGCTGGCCCCATCTCTAACCCTGAGTCCTCTGTGACAGCATCCACCTGGTGGCCTGTTACTCTGAAACACCTGCACACTGGCTCAGTGCCTACTGCACGCTGGGCCCTACTCAGATGCTGGCACGTGCTAGAGCAGGAAAGTTCAAGTCCTGCCCAGGGCCCTGGCAGTGGGGCCTGGCCACAGAGACGCTGGCCCTGTCCCTGCCTTTCTGCCCCTACCCTGCTACCAGGTGGGGTCTGGGGTCTGAGTGGCCCACAAGCTGAGTGGCCCACAAGCAGTGAGAGGTAGAGGTGGCTGTGCCTTGACAGAGTGATGTCCAGCCCCTTCCCCCAGCCAGAGAGTTTCGAGGTCATGAGCTCGGAACTCGGGGCAGGCGAGCATTTGCTGCCCCACCCGCCCCACCCCAGCCCAACCCCCACCCACCATCTGGTCTTCAAGTGACAGAAAATGAAGTCGGACCACATTCCCAACTTCAGGCCCTTCTGGTGAGAGCTGGCAGGGGAGCCGGACAGGTTTCGGGTGTTGGATACACGGTCATTTAGTCAGCCCCAAGTACAGACACTCTCTGCAGCCAGCCCCGGTCACACGGCAGGGCAAGGGCAGCCGGCACTAGCGCAGAACTGACCCTGAGGAGGGGTGGGGCATGTTCAACAAGGACCTGGGAAGGGGGCATCTCTGGTGGCAGGGGCCGGGTTGCCCCCCCCCAGCCTGCTTCTTTGGTTGGCCAGGGTCCCTCCCGGCCTTGGCTAATTCCTGCTCCCACTCAGCCCTTCTTGGCTAGAGGTGCCAGGAGGTGCCGGTGGATCTGACCCCACCCTCCCCTCCCCGGGCATGTTCATGCAGGTGACCCAGACCCCAGCTGGGCCAATGTCCCCACCCCACATGGATGAGGCCGGGGTCAGACCCTTTTGACCCTGGATATTGGGTTGGGCCCCAGGACACCCCTGGGAAAGTCCCCTGGTGCCAGTGGGCCTTGCGCTGGTGACTCTTTTTCAGGGTGATCCACCAAACCTGAGCCTCCTTTGCCTTGGTGTCCGCGTCTGGGAAGTGAGGCGGTCAAGAGACCGGCACCCTCAGGTCTGTTGAGCCAAACAAAGGAGGCCGTGCCAGCTGGGTGCAGGCCGCTCCTATGGCAGGCATGTGCGGGGGAGTCGCCCGGGAGGAGGGGTGCCGGGCGCGTGCCAGGCTCGAGGGGGGGCTGCAGCCTTACCTCACAGCGTCCCACTGCCCCGTGTCTCACGCCGCGAGACGAGGCGCGGAGGGCAAGGCTGGGTCCCCCACCGGCGGCTGCGGCGGGATCTCCACGGGCCGCCCACTAGTCCTGACGTCAGCGAGGATGCAGAGAAAGAGGATCTCTTGTGCACGGCTGGTGGGAATGCGAACTGGGGCAGCCGCTCTGGAGAACAGGATGGAAGCTCTTCAGAAAGTTAGAGAGAGAATTACGCTACGACCCAGCAAACGCACTGCTAGGTATTTATCCAAAGGATACAGGAGTGCTGAGTGGAAGGGGCACACGCACCCCAACGTTTATAGTGGCGCTATCGACAACAGCCAAAGTATGGAAAGAGCCCAAATGTCCATTGACGGATGAATGGATAAAGAAGCCGTGGTGTGTGTATCTATACCCCACACGGTGGAATATTACTCGGCAGTCAAAAAGAATGAAATCTTGCCTTTGCAACTACGTGGATGGAACTGGAGGGCATTCTGCTAAGCGAAATTAGTCAGAGGAAGACAAATATCATATGACTTCACTCATATGTGGAATTTAAGATACAAAGCAGATGAACGTAAGGGAAGGGAAGCAAAAATAATGTGAAAACAAGGAACAAGGAAGGGGACAAAACATAAGAGACTCTTCAATACAGAGAACTGAGGGTTGTTGGGAAGGGTTGTGGGTTAGCATGGGCTAAACGGGGGATGGGCATTAAAGTGGACACTTGTTGGGATGAGCACTGGGGGTTATACACAGGGGCTGAATCACTGGAATCTACTCCTGAAATCATTATTGCACTACATGCTAACTTGGATGTAAATTTAAAAATAAATAAATTGATTGATTGATTAAAAGAAAGACAGAAAGACAGAAAGAAAGAGAGAGAAAGAAAGGGAGGAAGGAAGGAAGGAAGAAAGAAAAGGCCCATCCAGGGGTGCCTGCGTGGCTCAGTTGATTAACGACCAACTTCAGCTCAGCAGCTCAGTCATGATCTCGCGGTTCGTGAGATCGAGCCCTGCACTGGGCTCTCTGTTGGTCAGCACAGAGCCCACTTCAGATCCTCTGTCTCCCTCTCACTCTGATCCTCCCCTGGCTCTCCCTCTCGCTCTCTTTCTCCTAAAAGTAAAAATAAGCATTTGAAAAAAAGGAAGGAAGGAAAGGAAAAGGAAGGAAAGGACTATCCACGGATGACACTGAAACATTCTGGACAAATCGTAAAAAACCAAGTCCCTGAGGATTCTGGGGAAGGAACAAAAGCTGGCAGAATTTGGCGAGGAATTGACACTGAGGGAGGAGGTCTCCCTCTGCGTACGTAGCTTTGCCCTGACGACAGCCAGAGGCAGGGCCGCCGTGCTCGGGCTCCAGCAGAGATCCCGCCATCTTTCTGGCTGAAGGAGGAAGGCTCAGTCGGTTAAGCATCTGACTCTTGATTTCGGCTCAGGTCATGATCTCATGGTTCGTGAGTTCAAGGCCCGCATTGGGCTCTGTGCTGACAGTGTGGAGCCTTCTTGGGATTCTCTCTCTCCCTCTCTCTCTGCCCCAACCCCTGCTCATGCTCTCGCTCTCTCAAAAATAAATAAGCATTTAAAAATAGAAGAGAATAAAACAAAACAAAACAAAACAAAAAATAGCCCAAGGCAAGAATATCCAATGGAAAAAGGACTGTCTGTTCAACAAATGGCGATCGGACAGCTGGACGGCTTCACGCAAAAGAAAGAACCTGAACCACTTTCTTACACCACATACAAAAATAAACAAAAATTGATGAAAGATCTAAATGTGAGATCTGAAACCATAAAAGTCCTTTAGAAGAGAACACAGGCAGTGACTTATCTGACATCGGCTCTAACAACTTCTTTCTAGACACGTCTCCTGAGGCAAGGGAAACAAAAACAAAAATAAACTATTGGGACTTCATCAAGGTAAAAAGCTTCTGCCCAGAAAAGGAAGCAATCAGCAGAACTAAAAGGCAACCTACTGAACGGAAGAAGATATTTGCAAATAATGTATCTGATAAAGGGTTAGTATCCAAAATATATGAAGAACTGATACAATTCAACAGCAAAGAAACAAATAATCCAATTACAAAATGGGCAAAGACATGAACATTTTTCCAAAGAAGACATCCAGATGGCCTCCAGACACATGCCAAGATGCTCAACATCACTGACCCTCAGGGAAATGCAAACCAGAACTGCAGTGAGGCGCCACCTCACACCTGTCAGAATGGCTCGAAGCAACAACGTAAGAAACAACAGGTGTTGTCGAGGACGCTGAGAAAGGGGAACCCTCTCGCAGGATTGGTGGGAATACAAACCAGCGCAGCCAAACAAATGGGAAAACAAAACAAATGACGGGAAGAGAAAGACAAACCAAGAAACAGACTCTTCACTATAGAGAACATACTGACGGTTACCAGGGGGACGGCAGAACTGGGTGACGGGGACTAAGATCCACTTGTCATGAAGAGCGGCAGGTGACGTACGGAATTGTTGAATCGCTGTAGTGTACGTGTGAAACTGACATCACACGGTATGTTAACTACACTGTAATTAAAATATGGATTGATTAAATAGGCTAAGGATTTGAACAGACACTTCACAAAAGATGTATGAATGGCCAAACAACACACAGGAACACGTGGGAACAACAGAGGCCCAACGTCACCCCTCAGGGAAGCGCAAATCAAATCCACACGACAGTCACCCACCTGAGTGAGTCAGCTGAAAGGGACTGAGGGTGCCAAGTGCCGGCAGGGATACGGAGCGACCGGAACTCTCACACACTGCTGGCGGACGCCCTCATTAGTGCCGTCACTTTGGTCTGGCATTTTCTTAAGAAGTTAGACATGCACCTAACTGTGCGGTTTGGTCACTCCACTCGTAAGTAATTACTCCAGAGAAATGAAAACGTACACCCGCACGAAGAGCACTCACAGCAGCCAAAAATGGGGAAGAGCAAATTTCCACCAATAGACGAATGGACAGACTAATGTGGCAAATCCGTACGGCAATAAGGAGGAACCGGGGGCTGACACGTGAAGAAACGAGATGAGTCTCAAGGTCATTACGCTGAGTGAAGAAGCAGACAGCAAAGAGAACCTGAAATTTTAGTAAAAACTTTAAAATGCAAACTAATCTATTATCACAAAAAGCAAATCAGTGGTTGCCGGGGGCCCGGCAGCTTCCGCCAGACTAGGGAATCCTGTTCCGCAGGGAGCGATGGACACAAAAGCACAGTGGAGACTGTGAGGATGGAAACACGCCACATCCTGGTTGGGGCCGTGGCTTCAGGGTGTGCGCGAGCCGGAGCTCTTCGGACGCTGCACTTTAAACGGACGCCTTTATCGCGCATCAATTACACAATGAAATTGATTTGAAAGTCCGCGGCCTAACGAGCGTCGGCAAGGACGCGGAGAAACCGTTGCCTTGCGCGTTGCTGGTGAGAAGCGCCCTGGTGCGGCCGCTGTGGAAAACAGTCTGGCAGCTCCTCAAACCCTTAGACCCAGAATTGCCACAGGACCCGGCAAGTGAAGATACATACCCGCAAGAGCTGAAATCAGAAACTCGGGCACATCCTCGTACACGCGTGTTCGCTGCAGCCGAGAGGCGGCAACGGGCCGAGTGCCCGTCGGCAGAGGAACGGGAGAACAAGGCCTGTGGCCTGTCCAAGCGGGGCCGTGAGTCGGCCACGGAAGGAATGGAGTGCGCGCTGCGACGTGGACGGACCTTGAAAACATGGTGCTCAGCGGAAGCAGCCAGATGTGGAAGGACAAACGTTCCCTTTCCTGCAGTGTCCGGACCAGGGAAATGCGTCGAGACAGAACGTGTAACAGGGGCTCCCGGGGGCCGGGAGCAGGGAGGGGAGTCGCTGGTTAAGCAGTGCAGAGTGTCTGTTTCAGAAAAAGTTCTGGAAGTTGACGGTGACGATGGGTACACAGCATTGTGAACGTACCTGATACCACCAAATCGCACACTTAAACCTGATTCAAAGAGTAAATTTTACTTTATGTATATTTCACCACCATAAAACATCAACATAAAACATTCCTTTATGTCAGCAGTAACAAATTTAGTAGAAAAATAATTGTTTCTAATAACAAAGAAATCCACAAAGTCCCTAGGAATCAGCCTAATAATGCAGAGAACAACCCAGCAGGATAAAGCTATCAGCGCTCCTAAAATTTTTCCGGACAATCCTATTAAAAATTATAGAAGGGTTTTTTTTCAGGAACGTAACATTTTATTTTAAAAATAAAGAGAATAAATATCAGTGATGTAAGAAGAGGCAGGCTCCTAGATATGAAGACAAAGCCACGGTAATCAGGTTAGGAACGGACAGCGGGGCAGGCGTGAGACGATGCAAAATGCCCCCGTGCGCACGCGGGGACTGCCACCAGCAACGGCGGGGAAAGGGACAGGCCCGTGGGACAGGTGGTGCAGGGAAATGAGGTCCCGCGCCCGCACACCAAATGCCGTGAGACCTGCGTACGGCAGAGAACACCGTGCGCACGTAGGAGGACAATGACCGAGGAATGGCGAAAGGTGCCAAGACCCGAACAGAAACGCCCTGCTGCCGGTGGAGGAGTCTGACTTCACAGAACGAAGGATCCCTGTTCGATAAACAGTTGGCAGTTACCAGTCTGGCCAAACAGCAAGACGGACGTCCGACGCCCAGCAGCGCCCGAGGCTCGGTGAGGACCCAGAACACGGGGAGCACCGGAGCCCGTGGGACCACAGCGATGCCGCGTCAAACAAGGCGACAGACGAAAGGAGAAAGGTGGGTGGTAACGGGTGTCGGTGACCACACGGAGGGACAGCCCGACGGCGGACGCAAGCAACGAAGCCCACCCCCCTCCCCGGCAACCGGACGCGCGTTCCCTTCCGGCCTCCGGCCTCCTCCCAGCGTGGCTCAGCGCAGCACTTTGCGAGCTGCACTCGGGGCGCAGCTGGCTTCTCCTTCCTCATGCGCGACCTCTGTCTGCCCTCGCTCACCGTCGGGCCTTGCCCCAGGCTACTGCCAGCCTTGCCACTCTTTGGGTGAACAAACAGTGGGGCTGTTTATTCTGCGCATAAAGAAAAGGCTTTTTTTTTTTCATGTTTACACGACTGAACCTGTTCCTCATCTGGCTGAGGAGTCGGCTCGATGGTCTCTCCTGGTTTGGCTGCTGGTGCGAACGCTCTTCCCTCTAATCTGATAATCTCCACGAGTCCAAGGGCGGGCCGCCAGGTCCCCCAGCAGGACCCGCGTTCTCGGACGGCAGGGCCCACGGCCCGAGTTCAGTAGGTCGCCTCCGGTCCGATTTCTCGAAACATCTGTTCCCCAGTGTGGGCATGATAACAAAAGGGACCAGAGTAGGCTGGCCTGGAGCCTGGAGCACACCTGTCATGGGTCTCTGCCCCAGGATGCCTCTTCCAGGAAGGCTTCATCACTGGCACAGGTCTGGGAGGACTGGGAGTTCGGCCCCTTTTCCCGGAGCCGCTGTTTCCACCCTGACTCCAGTCCAGAGCAGGACATTCACTCAGAGAAGGGAGAGCCACTGAAGATGGCTTTTTACCCCCATTTTACAGAGAAGGAAACTGAGGGCCAGAGAGGCCCAATGACTGGCCAGAGCCCACATAAGAGTCGGGTCTCTCGGCTTTGAGAGAGGAGTGTGGGGACAGTTCTGGGCTCACATTCTCACTCGGCCACTGCCCTGCGTGCAAGTTTCAGAGCCTCGGTCTCCCACTCGCGGGGTGGCACTTGCCAGTGGGTGGCTGCACACCTGCAGGTGGGCCCCAGCTTCAAGGAAATGAAGCTGCCCCCCAAACTGGCCAGGTCCGGTTGGTGGCCAGGGATGCTTCCCTTTGCTGCTCTGTCCCTGAGGCGGTGGGGACTGCGGCCCCAGGAACCAGTGACCCGGCCCAGCTGGCCCGAGGCAGACGTGTGGGTGGTGGGGCTGCGGCTAATCACTGGGCACAGTGGGCGTCCCCTGCCCTGCTGAGCCTACCTCTGCTCACAGTGACAGGCGTGCTCACGGCCACCGGCTAGGTGGCCGCTCGTCTTCCTGGACATTCTGGGGGTGTCCGCAGGGGCCCGGGCTGAGGCTGCCAGCACCACGCTCTGCATGAGCCCGTCCTGCGGGCTTCAGCGCGCTGTGGCTTCCCAGGTGGGCTGCAGGGGCTGCAGAGCCGGCACTGGAGGGTCTGCTCCGGTCGGGCCCTGCTCAGCCCTCCCCCTGCCCCCACTCGGGGGTCCACACCATCGTCTCGGAGGCTGTGTCCCACTGCCTGGGGCCAGAGGTCACACCATGGCCAGCACTGAGCTCAAAGATTCCGACCCTCTTCCAGGCCTCAGCGACTCCTGTCCCAGCAGAGGCCCACGTGCATCCTCCCAACAGGGGCAGGGCTGGGACTGCTTCATCCAGGGCTGGGGGTCCTGGGCCAGGTCCCAGGGAGGGGGGCGTGGCCAGGACCAAGTTTGACCTGAGTGCCCACCTACCCGCTGTTGCTGCCACCATGAGGCCCGGTGGAACGTGTGTGTGTCCCCACGGGCCTCCCTGGCACTGGGGTAGCCTGCTGGGCTCCCAGGCCCTGCCCCTGACCATCAGCCCCCCAACACGACTTTCCTCGATACCACCTGGATGCCTTCTCAGAGGGGCGGAGGGGGCCGTGCACAGCTAGATGTGGGGACCCAGCACACCCCCAACACGGCACAGCAGTCTCAGGGAGAGGGGGCACTCCTGGGGCTGATCCCAGGTCTCTGCTTGGGCCCTGCTGACCCTGACCCAGCTGGCTCACCCACACACTCCCTGGCTTGCTTCCCAGACACACTGGCATCTGTGAGTGGTGTCCTGGGGCAGAGGGTACAGGGAGACGGAACTGCCATCTGCCCAGCTGACCTGTCGGCCCAGCCGCCTCCCCCTGGACCTCCCCTGCTGCCCCATGGGACCTGGCCTCCAGGGCACAGCCAGGACATCATGGTCTGGTTCCAGACTCACCTGCCGCCCTTCCAGCTGGCCGTGGCTGGTGCCGTCTTGGCCCAGATCACGGTGGGTGGCTTCTGCAATGCCTTTCAGCACAGGTAGGAGAAGGCGGGGGTGCGCGGCCCTGGTGCTGAGTCTGGTAGAGGACGCCTGGGCGGTGACCCCGCCCCTGGGCCCCAAGCCCAGAGTGAGGGGCTGAGACAGTGTCATTCTGCTGCTCCTGGTGCTGGCTCCCCACAGAACCCTCCTGGCGTGCAAGGCATCTGGGGGTGAGGCTGACCATGCAGGGCCACCCTCACTCTCTGACACAGCACAGTCCGTGTCCCCGGGACGGTCACCGGGAGCAGAAGGGCAAAATCTGCCTCCCCTGCAGGGATCTGAACCACAGTGTGGGCTGAGGAGATGCCCCCAGGGGCCCTCAGGCTCGTACGTGTCCATGTGTCCCAGGGAGACGGCGTCTTTCCAACTGAGCACCTGCGATGTGGGGACCGGGGCTCCGTGGCATGAGCACGGGGAGGGAGGTGCGCAGCCAGGCAGGCCTTAGGGTGGGACGGGGGGCCTCCCTGACAGCCAGGCTGGTGGGCAGTGCCCACCTCCCGGCCCAGGTCCTGGATGGGCCCCCGCCAGCCCAGCTGGCCACAGCCCTCATGGCCTCAGGCACCGTTACCCAGGAGCTGGCTGTGGAGTGGGCCCTGGACCAGCTCTCTGCAGAGCTCCCCGGGTCAGCTCAAGACCGGCCTCTGGCCTCCATGTGGCAGGTGTCCCGGCCGGGTCTGAAGCCACTGCAGCCAGGGCATGTGGGGTGACCTGTTCCCCCGCCCCAGACGTGGCCTGTAGCCTACTTGGCCCCACCGACTCCACATCTGGTCCCTTCTTCAGACCCCTGGCCACCTACAAGGAGCCCACTGCACTTGAGACAGCTTCCAAGGGCGAGTGACCAGGCCTTGGCAAGGGCTGGCCCACCGGCCGTCGGAGGGTGACTGTGCTTCCTCACTGCTCTCTGACTGCGGCACGTTCCCGCCTCCCAGCGCCTCCTGCAGTCATGGCGACCTCGGAGCAGTGGCCAGGATGGGATGACAAGGACCTCAAGGTACACGGGGAGGTCAGGGCCGCCCAGGGCAGAGGTGGCCCCAGGTCACTTCCTCCACGCCACCACAGAAGGGAAACTGAGGCAGAGATGGAGCGATGAGCCGGGATCTCGGGGGATCCTGGGCTGCAGCTCTCACAGGTCACTCACAGAAGACTGCCGTGAGGTCTTCTGTCCTGCAGAGTGGCTCCCCTGCCCCCGTCTATGCCAAGGCAGTGGGCTCCTCCCTCCCAGTGCCCCCAGCACAGGAAAGACCTCATCTTCTTCGGAGTGGGGAGAGCCCCCTCCCACCTACTCCCAGCTGCTGCAGCCCAGGTGAGCTGGAGACTGTCCCCAGAGGAGACTGTCAGGGCAGGAGGGAAGGCCTGAGAGAGGCCTGCTGGAGAGCGCGGGGACCTCGAGGGCTGAGATCTCTCAGGGCTGGCGGTGAGGCCCAAAGCACAGGTGAGCCGCCCACAGGCAGCGGGCCGGGCCTGACCTTCACGAACCCATACAAACCTCACACGGAGAAGACCAAGTGGACCTCTGACGGCCAGGAGGCTCCAGGTTCCTCTCCAGTCACTGTGCTGGTCAAGCTCCCGAGCTTTCCGGGGGGCGGGGGGCAGGGGCCGTCTGAGCCAGCCCCGCCTGGAGCTCCACGGAACACCTTGGAAGGTGCTGGGGAGGGGTCCCCCCGGGGCCGTGGGGGCTGTGAGAGGTGGCAGGCAGGAAGCATCAGAGGGGCCACAGCCAGAGACAGTGGGGGGCCCACAGAGATAAGAGGTCAGGAGGGGGCTCAGATGCGGCAGCGGGGTGGGGATAATGCCCATGTCCCCCAAACGAAGGCACCCCAGAGGACCAACCTGGTGCTGCCAACGGGCAGATGTGAACACAGACATGTGCGTGATCCCCCACCCCTGGGGAGGTCTGGATGGGTGGCCCTGCCTGTCTCTTCACAGGGCCAGGGCAGCTGGGCAGCACTGGGACCCCTTCCCCCCTGCCAGGGGTTCCTGGACGGGTCAGCCCGCTGTGAGCATGGGTGTGGCCGGCGATGGCCGAGCGTCGGCAGGTACAACACGTGGAGGGACCGCTGGGTGGGCTGCACGTCAGCACTGAGGGTGCGTGGTCCCGGAGGCCTGGGGGCTCCTGAGAGGACCCCGCCCCACCCAGCAGCCTCAGCTCCGCCACAAGACATGCGCCTCCTCGAGACACCCTGGGTGGCCCCCTTGATGACTTGGGGGCTGAGCACAAAGTGCGGGTGCAGAGGCAGCTCAGGGCCACGTGGAGAGTGCCACAAACGAGCCCCACAACCCAGACCGGCTGGCGATTCAGCAACCCCCTCCTCGCCCGCCAACCCCCGCCCCACCCCGCCCCGCCCCCGCACCTGCACCGAGTGCCTCGCAGCCTGACCAGCCTCAGGCGCGCCCTCCCGTGAGCGGACTGTGCGCCCGCCACGCTTCCTAGGCCACAGCCCAGAGGCCCAGCCACAGAAAGTGGCCTGGCCTCGTCCCTGGGCCTTCCTGGCGCTCTCCTTCTAGCACCTGGGCAGGCAAAGGAGTAGGGGGCTTCCTCTCACCTGCCTGCTGGCGTGTCCCCACAGAGACGCGGCTTCGGGGGTCCTGTGCTTGGCTTCCAGGGCTGGAGCGGAGCCAGCCTCCTGGACCTAGGGCCACGCGTGCAGCAGCGAGGCCGTGAGGCCACGCAGCTCCCTCTGCTACTGCTTGCGCGGGGGGGGGGGGGGTGTACCCTGGAAGCGCCAGCGCGCTCTCTGTGACACCCCCCCCACACGTCCTGTCCTCTGCTAGGAGGAACAGGTCACCGCAGGCCTACTCATTAGCTGCTAATTGCAGCCTGCGCAGGGCCCCGCGGGGCTGCCCCCGGATTACACCTGTTGACAAGATGTGGCGGCCCCAGCGGGAAGGCGCCCGGTGATGATTATGCTGCTAATGATGTGTTCATTGCCCCCCGGTAATTTCCTTCAACAAATAAAACGCTGTGTCTGCTCAGCCTGGGGACAATCCTGGCTTCACGAGGAGCCCGGGAGTGCACCTGAGGGCTGGGAGGGCTGGTGGGCTCCAACCGGGACACCTCAGGCCACCAGGACCAACTGCCACCAGTGCCTGCATGTTCTCCTAAGAGAGGCTGAGCATAGGGGGCGCTGGGTCCCACCCTTACACAGACCCTCCCTCCCCGCACCGCAGCCCAAGGCCCAGAGAGCCCAGCGCCCAGAGAGGCGAGTGGAAGGGTTTGCAGGGACTGCCTGGAAGGCAGCGCCCCCCACCCGCCCGCACAGGGCAGGACAGCCATGATCCACAGGGACCTAGGCTGATTCACTCAGGAGCTCCTGAGCATGAAGACCCTCACGTGGTAAGGAGACCCCGCCTTGGCCGCCCAGGCTCACAAACAAAACAGTCCGCAGCTCACAAAAGGCATGGGAGCAGATTCCGAAGGCTGGAACGGCCTGTTTGGGTAGGAGGCCGGCCTTGGTCTGCCTGACCTCCCTCCCAGGCAGGGGCTCCGCTGCACGGGGAGCCCTCCGAGGCCCTGCCTGCCCCTCCCCACCCCTGTGCCTGCTGAGGGGCCAGGGCCTCCGAGCCGGCCACCAGGGTCCCGGTGGGTCCGGTGGGCGGACAGCACAAGCACATGGGCCACCCCTGAGCACACGTTCCTCCTCCTACAGCCATGTGGGGAAGGGGGAGCAGCCCCCACTTCTCTCTGACATCTTGGGGGGCCTTGATAACAATACAGTAACACTGGAGAAGGTAGTGTTTTGAAATTACATTTTAAGAAAAAGTTTTTAAAAAAAATTTAAGTGTTTACTTATTTAGACAATCTCCACACCCAACATGGGGCTCGAACTCACAACCCCCAGATTAAGAGCTGCACGCTCTTTTAACTGAGCCGGCCAGGCACCCCTGAAGGTTTTTTTGGAAAAGACAAAATGCCGTTCACTTTTCCTGACCCTAGGTGGATGTATTCCTACTGCACACTGTCTACCCCCGTCCCTCCAAGACCTTGCTTGCCCAACGCTGGCTTTGTGGGGGTGCCCAGCAGGCGTGGTCCGCCCTGGCCCCGCACCCAGGGCCCGCGCAGTCAGCGTAGGAGGTGGGCTATGACCTGTGAGATACATCACGTTATGCAGCTGTCCTCTGACCCCTGAGGGCCCCACAAAAATTGGACATGAGGGCTGTGGTGGGTTGAACAGTGTCCCCCAAATAACATGCCCCAAACCTGTAAATGGGGCCTCACTGGGAAATAGGGTCCTTGCAGATGTAATTAAGCTGAGGGTTTTGAGATGAGATCATGCTAGGTAGTAGGCTGGGCCCTGAATTCAATGACAAGTGTCCTTAGAAGACAAGAGAAGACACACAGGGCCCGTGTGCTGATGAAGCGGATGCTGGACAGATGCTGTCGTGTGCCCAGGGCTGCCCGGGGCCACCAGGAACTGGGCCTGCCGACACCTTGGCCTCAGACTTCTGGCCTCAAGAACTGACAGTGTGGGGGCGCCTGTGGGGTTCAGTCGGTTGAGTGAACGACTCGATCTCAGCTCGGGTCATGATCTCACGGTTCCTGAGATCCAGCTCCCAGCACAGAGCCTGCTTGGGATTCTCTCTCTCATACTCACAATAAATAAACATTTAAAAAAAATAAAGAAAAAACTGAGAGTATCAGCTTCTGTTGTTCTAGACCCCCAGTCCTTTGTGGTAGCCGCCCGGACACTAAGGTCGGGCGAGCCCCTCAGATGGTGGAGCTCTGACGTGCATCTGCTCCCACCCTAGGGGGTCCTGGGGACACATCCAGACAGAGGCCAAGCTCCGCACCTGTCTCAGTTCAGGGAGGGGGTGCCCACACCCAGGCACAGCATCGCGGCCGCTGCCCAGGCTGGCTGCAGGGCCCGAGGCCTCTCCCCGAGTCCTCAGCTGGCCCTTAGTTTCCCCCACGTGTGTAAACCCTGGCACACGGGAAGCGTGCAGTAAATACGAATGATGATGAAAGAACCTGCAGGTGTGAGAGCAGGTGCACAGAGGAGGCGCACGCGGCGTCGGCTCACGAGGCCCAGGTCTCCAGGGTCGGGGCAGCGCGTGAGTAAAAGATCCTCGAGGGGCCCTTGTCGTGTGAGTGTGTGTGATGTCAGAGATCCCCAGTCAGATTTTCTGAACCAGAAACCGTCGCCCAGGCATGGCACGGGGACGGCGGGGCCGATGGTTCGATGCTGGGCGGACCTGGCTGCACCCAGTGTCCAGGATGCGTGAGGCTACCTTGGGGCAGCCAGTTTTATTGAGATATAGATTCACATGCCACAAAATCTGCCCACTTAAAGCGTGCAATTCAATGCTTTTTGATACATTATCAGTTTTCAAATTGTGGTAACATGCAACCAAAGTTGCCATAACAACCCTTTTTTTTTTAATTTAAAAAAAAATTTTTTTAATGTTTATTTATTTTTGAGACAGAGACAGAGTGCGAGCAGGGGTGGGGCAGAGAGAGAGGAGACACGGAATCCGAAGCAGCTCCAGGCTCCGAGCTGTCAGCACAGAGCCCGACGCGGGGTTGAACTGGTCAACCGTGAGATCTTGACCTGAGCCGAAGCCGGACGCTTAACCGACTGAGCCACCCGGGTGCCCCCAGGCTCGTAGTTTTATCTTCCTTTTCCTCCTGTCCCACGTTACCAACCACGTCGGGTGTTTTATGTACCTGACATCTATATTTTATATATCATATCTTTTAACATATAAACAGAGAACT
>CM053564.1:556173-591893 GCA_028646485.1 Cryptoprocta ferox | reverse complement strand
TTTTTTTTTTTTTTTTTAACGCTTATTTTTGAGAGAGAGAGAGAGAGAGAGAGAACGAGAACGCGAGCAGGGGAGGCGCAGAGAGAGGGAGACCCAGAATCCGAGGACAGGCTCCAGGCTCCGAGCTGTCAGCACAGAGCCCGACGCGGGGCTCGAGCCCACGAACCGTGAGATCATGACCTGAGCCGAGGTTGGACGCTCCACCGACTGAGCCCCCGGGCGCCCAACCAATGTTTAATTTTTAAAAACCCAGTGGCACACAAAGCCAGCCTTCTAGCGTGTCGGTTGTCGGTGTTGGGAGCCGGAGAATAAAGGCTTCCTGTGGGTTCCGTCACCCTGAGCGCGTGTCCCTGTGGAGAGGCCCTTTGAGTCCTGAGTGCTTGTGCTTCCAGGATGGAGGGACCCGGAAGCTGGAGAAGGCCAAGATCTCGCTGGATGACTGCCTGGCATGCAGCGGCTGTGTCACCTCGGCAGAGACCGTGCTCATCACTCAGCAAAGCCACGAGGAGCTGCGGAAGGTTCTGAACGCCAACAAGGTAAGCGGTGGGCGTCTCTGAGACTGTTTTAACCTGACACCAACCCCAGAATCCTTTGCTCTTGCTGCCGAGGGCGGCCCACCTGGTGCCGGCTGCGTCTCGTAAGCCTCGCCAGCAGGACGCCCGGGAAGTGCCGTCGGCATCTCTGCCCTGGAGCGCGGGGCCCTGCGTGCACCTGAAAATGACGCCCTGCCAGAGGCAGCACGTGCTGGCCCCGGCGCGCCCGGGTCCGCAGAACACGCGACTGAGCGCGTGCCCTGTGCTCTGCAGACGGCGGCCCCCGGTCAGCAGAGGCTGGTCATCATTTCCGTCTCGCCCCAGTCCAGCGCGTCGCTGGCCGCGCAGTTCGGGCTGAACCCCACAGACACCGCCAGGAAGCTGACCGCGTTCTTTCAGAAGATCGGTAGGCCCCAGACCCCGTGCGCGTGCCCTGGCCCCGCGGGCGGCTCCTCCGGGCGGCTCCTCCGGGCGGCTCCTCCAGGCGGCTCCTCCGGCCTCGGGGCCGCTGAACTCAAACGCGCCAGAAACTGTTGTGAGTTGACTTCAGTCTGAAGCCCCGGGGTGACAAGTGACAGCTGAGCCTGTTAAGAGACAGCCATCTGAGTGGCGCAGTCCTCGTCCAGCCTGCGGTTCTTGGAATTCTCTGGACTTTGCTCACCCCTCGCATTGTTTTTAAGTTACCATCCTTGAGGCTCGTTTCCCCCGCCCCTGTCGTGCTCTGGCTCACAGTGACTTTGGAGGACCTCTGTGAGCCAGGAGCAGGGCTGGGAGGACACGGGGTGGGCACAAGAGGTGTGGCCCGGGCCCCCTACAGCGCTGTGCAGACGGCGGAGGCGCCCCCGCACGGCGGAGGCCCCGCTCCCTGGGGCGCGGTCGGCAGGGCCTCGCCGTTTAGCCGCCCTTCATGGCGGTGAGGTGGGCGCTTGTCTCGCAGGGGTGCACCACGTGTTCGACACGTCCTTCTCGAGGAACTTCAGTCTCCTTGAGAGCCAGCGGGAGTTTGTGCAGCGATTCCGAGGACAGGCCGACTCCAAGCAGGCCTTGCCTGTACTCACGTCCGCCTGCCCAGGTGCGTTCACGCTGCCGGCCGAGGGTGGGAACGCCGGGTGGCGCCCCGCGAGGCCTGAACGGCCACCTCGGCAGAAGGAGCTGCCCTGAGAGCCACCTGGGGTCACTCAGTTCCCCAAGACAGTGATCTCGCGGATGCTGGAAGCACATGGCAGTGACAGCGGAGTAGGGACATTCTTTAACGGGCCCAGAACTCCCCATCGGCCCCAGAATGTCATGCCCCGCCCTATTGGTCAGACACCCCATCTGCTCCCTGTGTCGGCCGCAGGCTGGATCTGCTACGCTGAGAAGACCCATGGGAGCTTCCTCATCCCCTACCTCAGCACTGTTCGGTCCCCGCAGCAGGTGATGGGCTCCCTGGTCAAGGACTTCTTTGCCCAGCAGCAGGTAACAGGAATTTTCCAGCCCTGAACGATTCACTGCCATTGTCCTCAAAGACGAACCAAGACCCACGATGTCCACACCCCCATATGAGGACTCTCAGTCCCATCCCGGCCGGCTGTGTCCCAGGCTGTGCCTGTGATGTCACCCCCGCCTTGCCCTGCAGGCCCCTTTATTCTCCGGTCAGGCAGCCTCTCTGCATTTCCCCATTTCTCTACAGCATTTGACACCCGACAGAATTTACCACGTGACGGTGATGCCCTGCTATGACAAAAAGCTGGAAGCTTCCAGACCAGACTTTTTCAGCCAGGAGTACCAGACTCGTGACGTGGATTGCGTTGTCACCACAGGTGTGGGTCCTGCGTGGTGGCATTGCCCAGGTCCCGCCCGCGGCCTCCCCTGGGCGCCAGGCCACGCTTCACAGCTGTTCCGTTGTCTTAGGGGGACGTGGATGTTTGCTCTGAAACCGTCTGCGTGGGGAGATGGGTGGAGATTCTTGCCAACCGCTCTCACGTGGGCCACCCCATTTTTGAGTTGAGCAGCCTCACAGTCTCCCAAGTGCTTAAAATACAGAAAAGCAGATGCTCAGGTGCCCAGACAGCGGGGGGAAGGCCCCCCTGCATGAACACGCATCCCCGTCCCCCTCATGGGGAGCCGTGACCTCGCTGCTGCGGGTCCAGCGACCGGCGTGTCCGCCCCCACCCCGCCCCGCTGCTGGGAGGTGGACAGTGGGCTGCGGGTCCGGGGAGCCGGGTGGCTCTTCTGAGGGGCCTCAGAAGTGGAGTCATTCCTCACCTCAGTGGTTTGCCCTCCACCCGCAAGCCAGCAGGGGACGTCCGGGGCTCCGGAGCTAAGTGACAGGTTCCCGGGGATGCAGATGACGCGGGTTTCCTCAGCGGCCCGTTTTTATTGAGATCTCTGCTGAAGCGCGTCTGTGCTGGGGTCTTATTGTAGGAGAAGTCTTGAAGCTGCTGGAAGAAGAAGAGGTCTCGCTCTCGGAACTGGAGCCAGCCCCCCTGGACAGCCTGTAAGCCACTGCCCACTGCAGCCCAGGGCAGCTCGAGATGTGGGCCTGGGGTCGCAGAGTCCCCACAGGGACCCCAGCTGTGTCCCCTCCCGCCCTCTTCCCCACCATGACTTCCTTCCAGCTGGGTCCACGTCTGCCCTGCCATGTGTCTCAGCGTGCATACAGGTGATCAAGTTCATGACCTGGCTCATGGACAGTGAATTGGTGGTCATCAGCGCTGTTCCAAACTTGACACAGCTCTGAGCGCCCCAAATAGGTGACTCCACAGAGGGAACGATCCTTCTCCCGCCAGTGCTTCCTCCTGACTCGCAGACAAAGTCTCCGGGGCTTCTGGACTCCTTTCCCATTTAGCAAGCACCTCCCTCACGTGGGAGGGACAAAGATCACCCGAAACCTCGTGGACAGCAGCCCTGCTGCCACCGAGGCCTGCTCTGCTCCCTAGGTGCAGCAGTGTGTCTGCCCAGGAGCCCAGCAGCCATCGGGGAGGAGGCTCAGGGGGCTACCTGGAGCACGTGTTCCAGCACGCAGCCCGGGAGCTCTTTGGAATCCATGTGGATGAGGTCACCTACAGACCCCTGAGGTCAGTGGGAAGGGCTGGAGCACGGGGACAGGGCAGCAGGCTGGGTTGGGTGAAGACCCAGGGCACCAGACGGGAACTGAGCCCTCCTCCCGGGCTTAGGTGTGCCAGCCTCCCCAGCCAGTGGTCAGCGTCCCTACCCACCCCACAAGGGGAGAGAGCCCCAAGGCCATGGTGGTGTGCCTGGCACAGGGTGCGTCCCGACATGACAGTCCCTTCCACGGAGGGAGGGCTGGGGGCTTTGTGCGACCTCACCACGCCCTGTGGCCATTTTCGGGAGGAAGGATCAGGAAACCGGGATCCCCTGCCTGACGGGTGGAAGTGAGTTTTCTACCCTCCCCTTCCGTCACCGTCCTCCACTGAGGAGCCGGTTAGGTTGGCACACATGCCTGCAGGGGTGGGTACCAGGAGGGAGCCTGGCCTGTGCTCCCCTCAGGAACAAGGACTTCCAGGAGGTGACCCTGGAGAAGGATGGCCAAGTGGTGCTGCACTTTGCCGCGGCCTACGGCTTCCGCAACATCCAGAACCTGGTGCAGAAGCTCAAGCGAGGGCGCTGCCCGTACCATTACGTGGAGGTCATGGCCTGCCCCGCAGGTAGCTGGGCCGGTGCACAGGGCAGGAGGGGGGGGGCCCTTTCCGGGACCAGGGCTGTGGGCGGTGTCCCACCAGGGCAGGAGGGACGGAAGCGGAGCCCAGGGGGTCAGGAGGGCCGGTGTCGGGGGTGGGGTGTGCCGTGCCCCTCCCGTCCCCTTCCACCGGGGGCGGGCATCCTCCCCGTGACCGCGGGCTCACCTGTCTTGCTCCTCCGCAGGCTGCTTGAACGGCGGAGGCCAGCTCAAGGCCCCCGACACGCCCGGCAAGGAGCTTCTGCAGCGCGTGGAGACGCTGTATAGCATGGTCAGGACGGAGGCGCCGGAGGACGCGCCTGGCGTCCAGGAGCTGTACGGGGCCTGGCTGCAGGGCGAGGGCTCGGAGCGCGCCGGCCGCCTGCTGCACACAAGCTACCACGCGGTGGAGAAGGCCAGCTCCGGCCTCGGCATCAGGTGGTAGGAGGCCCGGCCGGGCCCGCCACAGCCCGCACCCGGGCTCGCGGGAAGGTCACGTCCAGAGAAGAGACTCCAGGGACCACCCCAAAACACAGACTTGAGCTGCAGGGGTGTGTGGCGTCCACACAGAGACGGGCCTCAGACCCCACGGCCAGTACAGGCGCCCTCCGGCCTGCGCTCGCCGCGAGCGCGCGCTGCGGGAGGTCAGACCGTCCACAAGGTCCCAGACCCTCCCCCGCAGGCCCGGGCCTGCGAGCAGGGTCCTTGCCACTCCTGCCTCGTGGCCCAAGCGTGTGAAGGTTTCAGCCGGTCCCGTGGGCAGCGTAAGGCTGAGCAAAAGTGGAAGTCCTCATCCCCGTTTCTGGGGTCAGCCCTGAAGCCAGGCCGTGAGGACAGTGAGGGGCTGCGCCTGCTGTGACGGGCACACTTGTAGCCTGGCGTGAGGAGCCCGACCGCGCTGCCCGACGGAGGGTGCTGGCAGGGGGTGCCTAGCCCACGACACCCCCTGCTGGGGTGCAGTACCCGCCCCGCCTGGGACTGGGCACTGAGGACGCCAGGCGGGAAGCAGACTCTGTGAGAGAGAACCCTGAGATTAGGCACTAAGTCCCTTCTCCACAGCTGGGTCCCCACTTACAGGGGTGGGGAGGGGACAGATCAGGCTGAGCCCACCAGGCCTGTCCTCACCGAGCCCCAAATCTAATAAATGGCTCTCTCTCCACATGGTTTCTCTCCCAGAGCATCTGCCAGCATCCAGAAAGAAGCCTTTCAAAGCTTTATTCAAAGTTCAAAAGCCCTGTGCACCCCACTAGGCTGCTTCCCAAACACCCAGGTCTCAGGGCTCACATGTCTCCTGCCAGGGCACCCACCGCCCAAAGCCTGACGCCCCGCTGGGTGGGGCCGTGTAAGTTTCCAGAGGCAACCCCCCCTGTGGGCTCAATGTGCCGAGGGCTGCCGGAGAAGAGACGTGCTGCCCGGCCACACGGTGGGTCCACTTGGGGCTCACTTCTGTCGGGGTGCGCTCAGGAGCCCCCACTGCAGCGCGAGGAGAGCCCGGGCCTGTGGCTGCAGGGGCTCAGCTGCCCACTCGAAGCTTGCCCGCTCCCTGCAGAGTGCCTCCAGGACCTCGGCCGGGGCTGCCTTCCCCGTGAACTTGCACACAGGCTCTTCTCTGCGGGGAGAGGGGGCGCTGTGGGGACTCTCCCTCGGGGAACTGCCGGGTGGGTGCTGGCAGAGGACACCGAATGAGCAGCCTCTCCCTGGCACCTCCTGCAGAGCCCAAGTGGCTGCCAAGGCGGGCTCAGGGACAGCAGCCTGCTCTGTGGGACAGCCCCTGGGGTGGGCACAGGACCCCCACAAGAAGGCCTGGGATGCCAAGCAGTACTCACGCCACCCTTAGGAAGGGGTTGTAGAGGAGCTCCTCGCCCAGGGTGGATGGCACTGTGGGCATGTCGTCCTCATCCCTCTTCTAGAATGACCACAGGCCCCTGTCACAGCCTTGTCTCGAGAGCCCCAGGCAACTCGGCTCCACTGAGCCCCGCCCCTTCCTGGGGGCAGGAGCAGAAGAAGGGGCTGCCTTGCCCCATCTAGTCCTTGAGGGCAGTCACCCCCTGGGTCAGACCTACCGGCTGCCCAGCCCCGGGACAGCCCTCTGTCCAAGGCCACTAACCCCTCCCCTCACCAATAGGAGCTTCTGTCAGCAATACACCCAAGGCTGAGCCAGGTCCGATCACCCCAGGCCAGTCATGCCTGACTTCCCTGGCAGTGCCCCTCCTCCCTCCCAATCTTCATCCACCCTCCAAACCTCGCCGTTCAGAGGAGTGGCCGCACCTTGGCCCATGACAGCTTGGCCCTCACGTGCTCATTGCCGGGCTCCACCTTCTGCGCAAACTCGAGGTTGCCCAGCGTGTGCTCGTGGCCACAGAACACCTTCTGCAGAGACGAGGCACTCAGAGGGTCACAGCGCCGACGCTGACAGAGACGGGGGAGGGCGCTCACCAGGGCTGGCCTGGACCCTCCCTGGACCCCAGCACCCCAGGCCTCGTCTGCCCGAACCCCTTGGCTGCTTAACGCTCAGCCTGTACCCCTGGCAGAGGTCAACTACAGAGCGTGTAGGTTGTGCGGGGAGGCTGGCCCCGCACCCGGGCAAGGGGCGTCGGCTCACCGTCTCAGGGGGTAACGTGCCCAGGGTCTCGACCAAGCTCTGGTACATTTGCTGAGCTGTGCTCTCCAGGCGCAGGCCGCAGCCACCCACCGACAGCGCATCCCCTGGGGTGGAGAGCAGGTCAGAGAAGGTGCGGCGGGGTCGGAGGGAGGTGGGGCCGGTGGGATGGGGCGGCCAGTACCCGAGAACACAGCCGGCGGGTCGGGACAGTCCTCTTCCCACAGGAAGTAGCTCATGTGGCCGGAGGTGTGGCCCGGAGTCAGGAGACAGCGCACGTGGATGGCCCCAAACTGCGGCAGAGGGGCAGACGGCTGGTGACGCGGGAGGGCCCGCGACGCCTTCCCCGCCCTCCCGGGGCCGGTGCTCACCCGCAGCTCCTCGCCGTGCACCAGCCTGCGGGTCAGCGCGCAGATGCGCTCGTCCGCGCCCAGCACGGCCAGCCCCGGCCGCAGCCGCGCCAGCTCCGCGTTGCCCCTCGCGTGGTCCCTGCGGACGGGCGGGGGCAGGATCACGCGGGGGTCGGGGTGGGGCAGGGGCGATGCCCTCGCGCCTCCGCCCGCCCCGACCGCGCTCACCAGTGGTGGTGGGTGGTCAGCACGGTGGTCAGTGATACCCCCTCCCGGCACACGATCTCCAGCAGCTGAAAGGGATGGGAGTTAGGGAGATTCGGCAGGACCGGGTGGCCGCCCCCACCCGCCCCCCCACGCTAGGGCGCCAGGTGTGATGTGCACAGAGTGCCGGGCAGGCCAGGAGCGGGTGGGGGTAGGGGAGACCCAGCAGACAGTAACTGAGCGCCCCATGCGTACAGAATAGTTAGGCACCGGGGAACGGGGGGGAAAAAACGGAGGTGACGTGGTCCTAACTTGAGGGCGGACTCAAGATAATCAAGGGGCCCTAAACGCCAAATAACCAGAGATTAGAGAATGGGGAAAGGGCCTGCTCCAACCAGGACGGTGGGGGGCACCCCTCGCAGGGCAAGTTGCCTAGACCTGCAGCGGCGCTCCCCGCCGCCCATAGGTTGCCCTCACCCTCTTGGGCACGGCCACGTCCACGGCCACAGCCTCCCGCGTGTGCTCCTCGATGACCAGGTACATGTAGTTATCCTCGAGCACAGGGATGACTTTGACCTTCATGGTCGCAGAGCTCAGGCACCCCGCTTCTTCTCCTAGAGAGGCGCCCCCCCACCCCGCTTCTGAGCCCCTTCCCCTGGGCGGGGGCTTCCCTCAAGGCAGGGCTGTGCGAGGGAGGGGTCAGCTCCACACACACATCGTGGGGCCAGAAAGGGAGCCCACCCCCTGCTCCGTGGACTTCCCGGAGAACCCGTGCGGAAGCCAACGCCCCAAGCTCAGGCGGTCCGGCCAGTGCGCACGCCAGCCCCCAGCGCCGCCGCCGCCGCCGCCGCCGCCGCCGCCCGCTGAGCAGGCCCCGCCCCCGCCGCAGGCCCCGTCCCGGCGACCGCACGGCCCACCCCACGCTCGGCCACGCCCCTCGCGACGACACGGCCTCCCCAGCCCCGCCCCGCCCCCCCGCCTTCCCCTTGAGCCACGCCCGCCCGCGCCGCTCGGCTTTCGGCCTAGGCCCCGCCCCTCGCCACAGGCCCCGCCCCTCCGAGCCCGCCCCGCCCCCAGGCCCTCTTCCAGTCGCGGCGCGGGGGTTCCCAACTCCTCCTCACCCGCCGGGGCTGCGCCAGCCGGCTGCGCGGGCCGCTTGAGACAGCGGGACAGAGACGGGCCTCGGGCGCTGGCCACGGGGGCCTGAGCGGAGCGCGGCGCTGCGCCTGGCCGTCGCCAACAGCCCGTGCCCCGGCGCTGGGAGCGAGCGTGCGCAGGCAGGGGCGCGCGCGTGCCCGGCGGGGGCCGCGCGCACCTTCGACCCCGCAACGCCGGGCTCTGCAGTGCCTCCTCCGCGAAGCCCTCCTGGCGCCGGGGCTGAGCCACTCCTCTTGAGTGCCCCCAGCTGGGGGTGGGAGAATCTGCAGTTCGTTCGCCTGCCCATCCCAGCACCCAACCGTCAACGGCAGGCACACAGAGGGCGCCCGCCGAGTGTGTGAACCCCCGCGGTAGGGCAGGGCCCCCTGCGAGAGAAGAACGGTAACAGCAGCGGTCGCTCCATTCTCTGCGCGCTCACACCTCAGGCTGGGCGCTCTCATGCGCCCCTGGTTCCGTCCGCGCCCGGGAAAATGCTGCGGGGCTGGTCTGCATTTCGCAGAGGAGGAACCGGAGACCAGAAAGCATGGGCCACCACATATGGAATGAGCGGAGACGGACCCCTCCCCCACCTCCTCAGCCACCGAGCTGCCCGACTGCCCTCGTGGGTGGGGCCCTCAGAGACCGGGGACCCGCAGACCAACAGAGGCCTTAGCAACGCCGCGCGCCGCGGTGTCGCAGCAACAGGCCAGCAGGCAAAGTGGCACTGCGCTTGGGCCAGAGTTCCTTTTGCTTATGGAGCCTGCGGCAGCCACAGGCCCCACGGCAGAGGCCCCACCCTGGGCCACTGAGAACGTGAGTCCCTCCAGGACGCTCCTGCATCTGCCATGGGTTCACGGTGTCTCCCTGTCACCTCAGAGGCCAGGAGGGGTGCCCTACCCAAGTCCTGGATTTGATCCTGGCCCTGGGAGAACTGCCCTAGCTCAGGCAGGCCGTGTGCGGGTGTGGAGGGGACACTGGAGGGGAGGCATGCGTGGCTGGCGGCTCCATGGGAGTGGAGACCCACCTGGGGGATGCGGGCGGCGTGGTCCCTCCCCAGGTTCTGCCACGGGCCGAGGACTGCACAACCAGCCTCAGGACAGAGCGTCCCTCAGATCTACAGCTGAGTGAGGAGCAGCGGCTCCAGGTGGGTGTGGGGCCCTGGGTGCTAGCAAGGAGGGTCCCACAGGTGCCACCGCTTACCCTGGCCACCCACAGATCTCCAAGGAGTTGGTTGACCTGCAGATCACAACTCATCACCTGCGGGAGCAACACGAGGTTGAACTCTTCGAGGTGAAGAGTGAGGTGGGTGCTGTGTACCCACAGGTGCCCTGAACACATGGGAGGAGGGTGCATACCGAGGACCAGTGCTGTGAGGGGTCTGGGTGCACCCCATGTGATCGCGCACACACAAGTGCCAGTGTCTCTCACCTCTCCCGCGTGTGCTGTGTGTCCCCATATGGCCCCAAATGTTGACCTACCCTGGGTGTCCTGGCAGGCGGGCGCACCCGCTCACCCTGGCCACCCTGCAGGTCCTGCGGCTGGAGAGCCGAGTGCTGGAGCTGGAGCTGCGTGGAGATTGTGCAGCCCCGGCAGAGGCTGACCTGCGGCACCGCCAGGAGCTGGCACAGGGGCTTGGGCACAAGGCCCAGGAGCAGGGACACTCCATCCACCACAGACCCCAGGTCACCGTAAGTGCATGAAGGGCCTGGTTGGATGGGTTGGGCAGGGGGAGCTGAACAGGGGTGCACAGGGGCACAGTGAGGTTGGGACCGGCTCCCTTGTACAGGCACAGCCTGAGAACTTCTTGACCCCCAAGAAGGAAGAGCAGAAGCTGGGGAACAGTGTGAGAGTGCAGCCACCTAGCCTGGGTTCCGTGCAGATTTCTCCCAGGCCAGGGTGCAGCTGGGCAACGCCAGGGACCCAGAGCTCGGGGTCGCATTCAGCCAGCCCTTGTGTACCCCGCAGCTGCAGGGAGAATGGCAGCAAGTGCTGGAGCAGCACAGGGCCCAGAAGCAGGCACTGGAGACCCGCGTGTGAGTGGCGGCTTCACCCAGGATGGGGAGGATCCAGTAGGGCACGTGGCACAGAGCGGCCGTTCCCAAGAGGCAGAGGGAGTCCCCGCCCTGTGCCCGGCTGAGCTTCACGCCCATGTCCGCAGGGCAGACCTGGGTCGTCGGCTGCAGGGAGCCCGAGAGGAGGCCAGGACAGCTGGGCAGCGACTGGCTGCACAAGCCATGGTGAGGCCCAGCCCCACCCACTGAGATCTGGCAGGTGGGCGTCCCACAAAGTCAGCAAAGGCCCACCTCATGGAGCGTAGGTTCAAGGCTGCCTCCGTCCCCAGGTGTTGTCTGCCTGCCAGGGCCAGCTCCGCCAGGCCGAGGAGGAGAATGCCCAGCTGCAGCTGCAGCTCAAGAGGCTGAACCAAGAGTATGCCGTGCAGCTGCAGCGGTGCGCCCGAGCCGTGGCCGTGAGCACTGGCTGGGGTGGCCCTGTGCCGGGTGGGAGGCCTCGGTCCCGCGGAGCCCAAGCCTGGCCTGGCTGTGCTGGGCTGCCTCAGGGAGACCCCGCGGGCCCGGCCTGGTGGCAGGCCGACCTGCTCCCCACAGGGGCCTGCGGGAAGAAGCTGGGCCCAACCAAGCCCCGCCCTTGTCAGCCTTGGCCCCACCCCCGGCCCCGCGCCATCTCCTCCAGGAGTCTGCAGAGGGCGCCGGCCGGGCGTCCGAAGCGGCAGCCCTTCGGCCGTTCCTGGAGGCCACTCTGGAGGACATCCGGGCGGCGCACCGCAGCCGTGAGCAGCAGTTGGCCCGGGCCGCTCGTGTCTACCGCAAGCGCCTGGCAGATCTGAGCCGTAGACATGAGGAGCTGCTGGCCAACCACAGGTGGGCCCATCCCTGAGACGGGCACCTGAGGGTGGGGTAGCCCTGTGTGACCCGGCATGTGGCTTAGGGTGCAGCAGGTGCTGGCAGACCCCAGTGGGGCACCCGGGACCCCCAAGGCTACCTTTGATGCAGCCACCTCAGACCTAGAGCCACTGCCTCTGCATCTGGTCACCGAACCCGGTCACCTACCAGACGGTCAGGAGACGAAGCTGCGCAAGCTCCAGGCCCAGGTGAGCCCCACCGGCTGCCCTACACTGGCCTTGGCACACAGAGCCCCAGAACACACCCCAGCCCTAGGACAGGCTCAGCAAAGGTCCAACCCTTGAGAAGCCTGCCTTGTTGAGCCGACAGAGATTTCCTCCCACGCAGCCTTTCCAGCCCAACGGGCTCATGATGCTGCTCTTGTTCCTACAGAAGGGACCCAGTGGAGCCTCCCAGGGGAGCACATCAGAGCCACAGTGAGTACCCTGGGGTGGGTGTTGGGGAGACCTGCAGGGAGATCATTCACTTATTCCAACTCTACCTGCGGGGTGCGGTTAGGGTTACAGTGGGAGAACAGGGCGGCCCAGCTGTGCCCTTGGGTCTCGGTCTGTGTGGGAGGCATCAATAATCCCAGAAAGCCAAGGGCTTGGGGTGAAACCGGGCCCTGACAGGAGAGGGGCTACCCTTGAATGGGAGGGTCAGGGAGAGCCACTGAGGAAGGGACATTTCAGCAAGACTCGGAGGACTTAAGGATGAAGAGGTACAGTGGGATGGCCAGCAGAGGCCCTGGCCCCCGGACAGGATAGGAGCGGGTGGCCTAGTGACTTTCGCTGCCCTTGCCCTGTGGGCCTCCGTGTTTCCAAATGCAGTGGGCAGGGGCTTGTGTCAGCCCAACTCCCAGAGTTTTGAGAAGCAAATCCCTAGGATGGGGGAGGTCCCCTATCAACATCCGTACAGCACTGGGTCTATCTGGTCTTGTGGCTTAGTCCTCCCTGAGCGGCCAGTGGGCCCTCTGGGCCTGGGCCGCTCTGTCCCCCTGTACAGATGGCTCAAAGGCCCGAGCTGGGCCCATAGCAGACACGTGGGCCCATGCAGTCCTGCACTGGCTCCCAGCAGTCAAGTCAGGAATCTGGGGGCCGCAACTTGAACATGCCCTTGGTCAACAAGTGGCCTGATGCTGGCCCTCACACCTGCCCCTCCCTCTCTCCTCACAGGGGCCAGGAACCTGCATCCTGGGCCCAGATCCACCAGCAGCTCCGGGACTTCTCCCGTGGCACTCAGGTAGCGGGCAAGGCCTGGCTGGGGGCCCCTCCTCACACTCTGTCCCGCCTCATAGCTTCTGCCCTCCCCACGCCAGGCAGAGCTGGAACGCGAGCGGGCACAGCTACTAGTCCGGGCCACGAGGGCCGAGGAGCAACTGTCCGAGCTACAGGAGTACGTGGACCAGCACCTAGGCAGGTGGGCTGGGAGTGACCTGAGGGCGTCAGCTCCAGGCAGCAGAGACGGGGCTGGCGCACAGCCAGGCAGGCGACTAAGCCTGACTCCTCTGAGCAGGTACAAACAAGAGATCCTGAGGCTGAGGAAGCTAATGGGTACAGAGGACGCCGGCAAAGTGGGGGCCACACCTGCGTTCAAGCCCCAGCACCCAAAGACCCGCAGCCGCTAGCCAGCTGTCAAATTCGCTCAGCAGAACTCTTCACGGCGGGCAAGGAATCCTCCGCACAGCACCCCCTTGCGGGCAGAGCTCATTCCACCCAACCCTCCACCCAACAAGAGTCAGGACGTAGTCCAGAGTCTTTATTGTGTCCAAACGGTCAGCCAACCTGAGAACTGGGGGCCCCCGGGACTGAGGCAGAACTGGGTTCTGGGGAAGCCTGACCAGCTGGCCCACCACTGTGGACATCATAGGCCCAGACACGGTCCAGACCCTCCCCCATCACAGCCACAGGCTGCCAGGTGGGGAGGGGGAAGCGCCCTGACACCACTCGGGCCCCTGTGGGCAACTCTGCGCGCAGCTTGTCTTCCAGGAGTGGGAGCTGTGGGAGAGAGAGCAGGAGGATAGGGTGGGCAAGACTGAACACGGCTGCCCCTGCCGGCCTCCTCCAGGCCCAGCGCCTACACTGAGCGTGGCCCGGGCCTCCCCTGGGCTAGCAAACCCCACACCTACCACGCTAGGGGCCAGGAACACAGACACGTTGTGGCAGTCCGTCAGGCTCACCTGCAAGAAGAGGTCACCCCAGCAGGGAGCAGGGCCCCAGCCGGGAGGAGGTCTGGTGAGCATGGGGTCACTGTGGCTTCCAAGTCCTGGCCCCAGCCCACGCAGGTGCAGGCAGGGGAACCTGGGGTTGTCAGCAGGGTGGCCAACTGAGAGCTGGAAGTGTGCAGATCAGGTGTGGGGGCCCCCGGGGGTCCTGGGTTACCTTCCAGAGGTCCTCCCGGCGGTAGCAGACACTGCCGGCACAGCCTGCCCTCCATGCGTGCAGCCGGGCCAGCCCCACTAGCCACGGGTTCAGCTCGTAGCCCACAGCCGGGCGGAGACCGCACCTGTGGGCAGCCAGCACCTGTGGGCACACGAGGCTGTGGGTCCAGAAGGTGGGGACGTGCGCTGGCGAGAGGGGGCGACGAGGACGCCCCCCGCCCACCCCGACTCCTTACAATCCTGCCGTCGCCGGAGCCCAGGTCCACCATCTTTCCAGGGCGGCCTCGCAGCAGCGACAACACGTGCTCCACCTGCCGCTCGCTCGCACCGACATAGGGCACCTGGACAAGGAGGCGGGCGGGGCTGGGTCCCCAAACTTGAGTCCCACCTAGGGGGGTGGGGCGCAGAGCCTGAGAGGCAGCGCCCTCCCCGCACTGCGGGCTCGGCCCCGCCCCCGGCCCCGCCCCGCACCTGCAGCCGCAGCGGCACGCGGCGGAAGCCAGGCTGCAGCAGCAGCGCCCAGGCGGCGTAGGCGGCCAGGCCCGAGCCCGCCGCCGCCTGCAGCAGCTCCAGCGCGCTCAGCCGCCGCCCGCGCAGCTCCGACAGCGCCTCGCCCGGCTCGTCCTCCATGGCGGCGGGACGCGCGGCTCGGGGTCGCCCCGCCCCAAGGGCCCTCCCGGGCTCGGGCCGGACGCCCTCACGCGCGGGCCGGCAGCCGGAGGGGCCCCTCCTCCCCGCCCGGCGCCTACCGGAAGTGGCGGGCCGCCGGAAGCGCGGGGCGGAGGCCGTGGCGGAGCGCCGGAAGCGGCCGTCCCCTGGCCTCTTCGGCCGCGGCCCGGGGCCCTTCCCGCGCCGTCCGGGCTCTGCTGGAAGCCTGCGGCCGCCGGCCGCACCGGCCTAGCCCGCGCACGCAGGGACCCACCGCTGCCCCTGTGCACCCCCCCCCCCGCGCAGGGACACGCGACGCGGCCGGCGCAGGCGCCGCCGGAGCCGGGCTTGGGGGACGGCCGTGCCGCTTGGCGCGCAGGGGACTCCGGGGCGTGGGGCGGCTCCGGCCGCGAGGCTGTCTCAGAGAGGCTGGCGGAGGTCCCCGCCCACCGTGACACCCCGAAGGCCAGCCAGGCCCGGGGGCGGGCGCGGGGAGGAAAGCACTTAGGCCCGTGGCCCCGAGGGGAAGGGTGTGGCGGAAGTTGGGAGCCCAGCGCAGGGGTATAGGGCGGACCAGGACATCTAGCTGACCCGAGAACGCAGATGTTGGCTGCGAATGTGGTCGTAGGGGAGCCGGATCTGAGGGGTCGAGCGACTGGCAGCTGGTCCAGCCACGGGGAAAGAGCCCCAAGAGCTGGGGAGACCACCTTCCTTCTCCAAGAACGTCACCCCAAAAATTTCAGTTCCCAGAGGTGACCTGGCAAAGCCTGGGGGTGGGAGAAACAAGTAGGGGAGCAGAGCGCGTGCCAGGTGACAGAGCCAGGACCTCCTCCTCATCCCACCTTGAGGCTGGGTGAGATGTCTCAGGAATGTGGGCGACTCAGATGTACCCAGGTCCTGGCCGGGCTCCTTGTTCACCTGCGGCACTGGCCGGGAGCCTCAGCTTCAGACAGTGTAAACATGCCCAAGATCCCTTCCCCCACCCTCACCTACACACTGCTCACATGCCTGCCTGTACCTGTCCCCAACTGGCCCCAGTCCTGAAAGACAGGTGTCCGTGGGTGACAGGAGACCCCAGTGCCCTGCTCCCAAGAAATGAGCACTGGGGAAGAGGGTCGGCCCCATCTGGCTCACAGGATCTTGTCTCCTGTGGGGGTGTCACTAGGCGCTCCCCAGAAAGTTTGTGCACTGGGCTCTAGACTGTTGGGGTGCTTACACCACACCCCACCCTTGGGTGTTTTGTTCCTTGCGCTATTCCTAGGGCAGCCCCTGGCACCTAGAAGGCACTCAATAAAAGCAGTTGACTTAATGCACGTCATCAGACTCAGTGCACACAGCCCACAACTCTCATGTTTACTGGGGTGCTCTGCTCCTCGGCAGCTGGGCATGCGCCTGTGTGAGTGCACATGCCCAGAGGTGCCCCGCGGGCCAGCTCCCTTAGCCCGTAGCCCCCACATACATGCTCACCCACACCATTTCCCCTTGTCTCCCCCCTCCAGGGTAGGCATGAAGCCCCTGGCCCAAGACTTTGAGGCACGACCCGGAGCACCCTGGCTCCTTTAGCCCTGTTAGCCCTACCCAATTCTGCCCTTTCTGCACCTTATGAAAAGAAAACTAGTTGCAAAGTTAGCACTTTCTCTGCAAAGGGTGTGTGCACGGGAGGCTCATGCACGTCCCGGGACAGGTGCGTAGAGACCAGAGTCCAACCAAGGGCTCACCCCAGAGCACCTGCCCTGCCCTGCGTTTTTGTGGACAAGCGGTCTGGGAGGCAGTCCACAGTGACGCCTGTGTGTGGCCAGGGGCCTCCTCCTTCCGATGAAATGCTGTGGGGAGGTGACCAGAAAATCAGGACAGATGCCAAGGGTAAGGATAGCCTTGGAGAGGAAGCTGTCCTTGGGGCCTGGACAAAGCAGAAAGCTCCCGACAGAGAGGAGGAGGAGCAGGAGAGTACGCCCATCTCTTCCTCCTTGGTCTTCGCTAAGATGCTCTTTGGTGAGGGGAAGGGGGCAGACAGGGATACAACGGTCTGCAGTCCAGGGGAGAGGTCGAGGCTGGAGATCAAAACGTAGGGTCATCAGCACATCAATGGTTTTTAAAGCCACAAGGCCGGTCCAGCTCTGCAGTGAGGGAATATCAAGGGAGACGAGAGGTCTAGTGCGTGACCCTGAGCACCCCATAGTTGGGAGTTTGGGGAGAAGGAAGCAGCAGTGAGCCCCAGGTGGAACAGGTGGGTGCAAACCCCTGGGAACCTGCTTCCCCCACCCGTAACTGGCAGCCGAATCTGGAGGAAGGAGCCCTGTGTTTGGGCCAGGCACAGACAGGCCGGGCCCCTCTGCTAGTCTCAGTTCCTGCCTGAAAGGTGATGCGGCCTCGGGCCTCCATGCCCACCGTCAGCTCCTTCCCCACTGCAGACTGGCAGGTGAGGATGGGAAGCTGTTTCTGGGGCTCAGCCTATTAGTCCAGGTGCTCCCTCCCACCCCAAACCTGAGCTCTGGCTCACAGGAACATGTGGGGTTGGAGGGAGCAGAGTCAGCCCGTCCCGGGTTCAGGAGCCCTCGCGTGCACCCCCACCCCAGGGGCATTCATCCTCGTTCTGGGCTTTGTCCCAAACTGCACCGGCCTTTTATGTGGCTGAGGCTGAAGAGGAAGGCGGAGGCAGCAACAATGGGGCCAGTGGCGGGAAACGGTCCTTAGAGACCCCAAAGTACCACCCTGCCCTCCAGAAATGGGCAACATGCCCGACCCTGCAGGGGAGACCCCACTCCCATGAGGACGAGCCATGTCGGCGTCTCAGGGCCCTCAGGACAGAGGGGCCCATTCTTCCCCGAGGATCGGACAGGGACAGGGCTCCCAGGGGACCACAGAGGGAAGTCTGGCATCCTGCCGGATTGCAACGCCTTCCCTCACTGGCTAGGACTGCTGTCCTCTGCCCGCCCCCCCCCCAGTGAAGGACCCCTCCCACCTCAGACCTGGGGAGTTACAGCCCTTTCTCCACTCCCATTCTCAGTTACAGAAGCATCTGGCTTCGAAGGTCGGAGCAGCAGAGCTGAGCTCACGTGGAAGGGAGGGTCCTGCTTCCCCCCAGCCCAAGCAGCAGCTCCCCTTCAAGGCTGGGGCACGGGCCACTCTCCCACTCACTGGCTGGGTGGCCTTAGACGAGGTGCCACTGCCCAGAGCCTCAGTGTCCTACTCGGAAGCAGAAATCGGAGCCGTGGGGCTGGTGGGGGGGGGCTTAGACGGGCCAGGCTCAGGCATGGGACGCTCCATCTACGCTGGCTACTGACATCAGTGTTCTTATTGGTCATCGCTATCACCTCAGAAGCAGCTCGGACCATGAGGAGGCTACCCCTCCCCACCCACCCTCTCCCAGCCCCTCCCCAGTGCCCTGCTCCCGGGCCCTCAGTCCAGTGCCACCTCGCAGGGGTGCAGGTGGTCGGCACGGGCAGCCGCATAGGCCCGGCTGAATTCCTGGAAGCGGGGTGCACAGCCCAGCCAGGCCTCACCAAAGCGGCTCCAGCCCATGAAGAGGAAGGCGCCAGGGCCAGGACGGACGCCGCAGCGCAGGGGGGTGTGAATGGAGGCCTGCACCCGCGCCCCGGACTCCCCCGCCCGGAACAGCGGCCGCGTCTGTCGGAGGACACGGGCAGCTGCCACCGTGATAACCGATTCCTGCAGCTCTGCGTTGTGGGCAACCCCGCGGATGGTTCCGTTGATCACTGCGGGGAGGCATGCTGCCGGTGGTTCTCGGGGCAGGCCGACACCGGCCCCCCCACCCTGCGGCCAACACTGGCCCTCCCGGCCCCCCCAGGCCGACACCGGCCCCCCCCCACCCTGCGGCCAACACTGGCCCTCCTGGCACCCCCCCCAGGCTGACACCGGCCCCACCCGCCGCCCCCCCCAGGCAGGGACACTCACCAAAGTCGCTGGTGCATGCAGTCAGCAGGAGCTCGGTGTCACTGCAGGGCCTGCAGACCCCTGGCATGAAGGGGAGATGCCGGCTGTGGGTCCCGCCTCTCCTGGACCACCCTAGGCCTCCAGCCAGCTAGGGGCAGGAGGCAGAGGGCAGGCCACCAGACCCTCCCCTCACGGCCTGATGGCAACGGGGGACCTGAGAGAGCAGGTGGGCACACACACCTTGCACGCTCGTACATGCACAGACATGGGCCTCGGGGCCGTGCCCAGCGCGCGGGCACACCTGGAGGGGGTGTCTGAGAGCACACTCTCGTACACCCATCTTACACGTGCGCACCGGCGTGCGGGAACCCCTGCGGCCTCCCAGAGCTGCCTCCTGCGGCCCAAAGACACCAGCCCAACCTGGATGGGAGGCAGGAGGTGATCGAGGGCTTTGGAGTAGCTGGCCTGGGGCAGGTGGGGGGGGCAGAACAGAAAGATCCCCTGTGGGGTCAGGCTTCAAGTTCTAGGGGAGTAAAGAGCTGGGCCTGGTGCCCTGCAGGGAGGCAAGGCAGCGTCTCCATGGTGACCAGGCGCACACTGGACTTTTTGTTGTACTGGGAGGGGGAGGGGAGGGAGGTCACTGCTGGGCCAGGGAGGCTTGGACAGCTTTGGCTGGAGGCTTTGATTCAGTCTCACGTCACCCCCTCCCCCAACCCCTCAGGGACCTCTCTTTTCCCCCATGCCACCCACTGCTGGCTCTTTCCCTAAACTGAATCTTGAGGGATTGCCCGCCCCTTCTCCCCGACGCTCCGACCTGTCCTCGCTAGCTGTGTGGCCTTTGACAACCCACTTCGCTCTCATGCCTCAGTTTCCCTCTCAGTACAGTGGGCGACAGGCACGCCCCCGCCCAGCTCATCACTCACCCTCGGCATCAAGACCGTGGGCCTGTGGAGGCAGCTCTGGATACCGGTCCTCATGCATCTCGAAGCGGAAGGAAGCCACGCGGCGGCTGATGTCCGGGTGCGGGGTGGCCTGCAGGAAGAGGGCCCGGCGCTCACGGGGACCCCAGCGCACGCACCGGCCCCCCGCCGGGCCCAAGCCCTCGGCCAGCAGCAGCTCCAGGGCGCCGCCGGCCCGCTCCGCGAAGACCTGGGCGCCTGCGAAGGACCGTGCGGGCCGCAGGCAGGCGAGGCCCGAGCGCGAGCCGGAGCCGGGGCCGGCCAGGGTCAGGCGCAGCGCCCCAGCCGGGTACAGCCACTGGATCGCGCCCTCCGGACAGGCCAGGGACAGCTGCCCCACGCTGCCCGGCTCCTGGGTCAGGCCGCTGGGGACAAGACGGGAGGCGCTGAGGCAGGCGGCCCGCGTCCCCACCCGGCACGGCCCCCTCGCCCTGCGCCCACCCCCGCGGCCAGCAGCTGTGTCCACTTTGTTCTCTGGACCCCGGGGGCGCGGCCGGGGGGGGGCGGGCGTACCTGCCGCTCCAGCTGCAGCGGTCCCCCGAGTAGCCGGCGTGGGTGGCGGTGGCCAGGAGGCCCAAGCAGAGCGCGCAGAGCAGCGCGGGGGGCGGCGTGGCGCGGGCGGGCGGGGCGGCGGCGGGAGCACCCCTCCCGGGTCGCCGGCCGGCCCCGCGCACCCCTCCGCCCGCGCCGCGCCGCAGCCGGGCGGTGCCGCAGGGTCCGCGGCGGCCGGGAGTCGGCGGGCCGGGCGCGACCGATGGCGGCGCGGCCCAGGAACTTTCCACCAATCGCCGCGGCGCTCGCGGGGACGGGAGGCCGAGCCTCGGCCCGGGAGGCGCCGAGGACGGAGCTCTGTGTGCTGTCTGTCGCCGGCTCGGGGCCCCGAGCACGAGATCGCCGTGTGCGCCCGCGTCCTCGAGCCCCCCGACCGGTTTAGGGGTGGGAGAGGCGCCCACCGGAACCAGGGGGCGGAGGAGGGGGAGGCGGGGTAGGGGAAAGCGCGCGCGGCTCATCTCGGGGGCCCTTTCCAAGAGTGGGCCCTGGGCTTCCAGCTCCCATCCTGCCCCAACTTGGCCCTGCTGATTCGTCCCAAGAGGTTGCCACGGAGCCCCCAAGGATGGGGGGGCCTGATGCTGGGCGTGTGGGCACTCCGGAAAACCAGGAGCCAAAGGACAGCCCCGAGCCCCAGAATCAGGAGGTGCAGACAAACTGAAATGGGGCCAAGACCAGACACCTCAGGGTGCGTGTGAAGGGGGGATGGGCAGGGATTTCCTGGTAGCAAGGACTTCCCCTGAGGGGAGGGGAGGGGGAACAGATGGCCAGGTAGGGCCCGGAGGGAATTCCAGGCATGGGGGAGGGGAGGGGAGCAGACTGCCTTGGCAAAGGCCCAGAGCTGGGTAAAACCCCTGAGTCAGATCCCAGAGGCTCTAAGCACAAAGCCAGGAGTCCAAGCGCATCCTCGAACCCTTGGGGTCACTGAGAGTGTTACCCAGGGTCTGCAGGTGACAGTATAGACTCCGCCCTCTGTGGTGTGAACCCTCCACCCACTACCCCCTACTCCAGCCCTCCAGCTCCCCCTGAGCCTGAAGGGCATGGCTACAGCTGAGGGAGGTGGCCCCAAGGGGAAGGGAGGACACCCCCAAGGCACAACAGGCCCCTTGCTCTGGGCAAGGTGGAGTGAGAACCAACCATCACACAGCCAAAAGGCAGAAGCAACCTAAGTGTTTATAGACACAGGAACGGACAAACGAAATGTCCATCCGACAGTGGACTATGATTCCACCTTAAGAAGGAAGGAGGGATATGTGGGGGGCTCCGTCGGGTGGGCGTCCGACTTCGGCTCAGGTCATGATCTCGCGGTTCGTGAGTTCAAGCCCCACGTCGGGCTCTGCACTGACAGCTCGGAGCCTGGAGCCTGCTCCGGATTCAGTGTCTCCCTCTCTGTCTGCCCCCCCCCCCCCCCCGTCGCTCACGCTCTGTCTCTCTGTCTCTCAAAAATAAATAAGCATTAAAAATTTTTTAAAAATAAAATAGAAAGGAAGGAGATTCTGACACCGGCTACAGCAGGGATGAACTTTGAGGACATGATAGTGAAACTATGAGATCCCTGGAGTTGTCCAATTCAGAGGCAGAAATGGTGGGTGACTGGGGCGGGGAGGACAGGCAGTGAGTGTTTAATGGAGGAGACGGGGCCGTAGGAAAGATGAGGAGATGGTGGTGGGAGCTACACACAGTGTGACGTCCTGAACGTCGCTGAGCGGCATAAACGGTCCAGAGGGCAAAGGCTGTGCATGTTTTACTCCGTTAAAAATGAAAGAGGTAGACAGGGCCTGTGCTGGGAATATAGAAAGTAAAAGAGGTCGCAGTGGGAGAGGACATCCCGATCAGCACCACAGCTGCCGTGGCCCAGGCACACACGTCCACCTCCCACCTTGTGAGCGGTCTCTAGACCCGGTGCCCAGCCCAGGTCTCTGAGGCAGCTAGTGGGCTCCGGGCGCCCTCTGGTGGCAGTGTGAGGGGACAGCTGCAGACCCACCCCTACCCGCCTAAAGCCCCTCTGACATCCCACGCCAGCTCTCCCCCGGAGACTGCGTCAATGTCCGTGGGTGTCCGTGGCCACAGGCCTGGTCCTGAGCCGGTTCCTTATCGCCAGGATTCCCCTGTCCAGACCTCTTCCTGGGGCTCAGGGGACAATGCTGACTTTCCCTCAGAAAACCTGCACCGGGGCCACCTGTCTTCACAGCTGCTGCCCTCCCCCCAGCAAAGCACCTGGCTGTCTTTAGCCATCAAAGATCTGCTTCCCGGAGGACAGGGAGTCCATCCGGGCATGCCTGTCCTCGATCATTGTGAGTGCAGTGACCAGAAACTGCAGGTGCTCAGTAAATGCACGAGCAGTGAGCGTGTGTGCACCAATGAGTGCACAGAGGAGGGAATGGGTGACTGAATGACATCTCAAATTCCAGTGTCTGTGCTCACATACCCCCAGCTCCAGGACCTTCGGGGCCCTGACCCTCCAAAAGGGGCCTCTCTCTATCCTTACCTGTACCCTAGTTCTTGTCAGGTGGTGCAGCTGATGCTGGGCAAGGAGGGGCATCCAAGCCGAGCCCCATACTCAAGCAGGGGGTCGGCCCCACAGGGCAAAGGGTGCCCGACAGCAAGCCCCAGCCCTGGGGGCACAAGCAAGGAGCCCTCATGACCAAGGCAGGGGCTGAGCTGGTCGAGGACCTGGGGCAGCGGCAGGAAGTCGGGGCAGATCTGATGGGTGATGAGGCAGGTCTGAGAAACAGAGGGAATGTCCCAGGGACAGTATGGAGCCCAGGACAGACCAGGAACCAGGAAGGTGGCCAGTTGGAGGAGTGCAGGGCCAGCCCCAGGCCCATCAGCCACGGGAGAGTCTGGCCTTGGCCTGGAGGGGACAGGGAACAGGGCTTCAGAGTAAGAAAGCCCAGACATAGAGGTCAAGGTCTTTCACTTGCACAAGACTTGCCTGGGCTCTCACTTCAGCAATAGCGGGGGAGAAGGAGAGGCACGGCCTGAGCAGAGGCCAGCCCTGCCTGAGTCCCCAGCTGAGCCCGTGGCCATCCAGACCCCTGCAGCTAGGCCCACCCGAATGTGCTGCTCCAGCCGGCTCAGAGCAGGGTGCCGCCCCTCTGGGGTGGGGCTGGGGGCTGGGGACAGCAGAGACAGTTCCCAAACTGAATGCCGGGGGGTGCCAGGAGCCTACCAGAACCCGGATCCCCCAGCGATGTGCTCTGACGGTATCCGCCGTGAGCACTGGCCTGGACGGCCCCTACCCAGCTTGACCCAGGGACTCCCAGGGTGCTGGAGTGACCAGCCTGCCCAGAGACCCCATCAGGGAAATGGTCATAATTGCCAACTCTTCTGGCTCCTCTGCCAGCACCCCATTTCCCTGACCTCACCCCCAGCAGAATCTGGCCTTGCCCACCTACGGATGCTGCACCTGGAGACCCGCGACAGCAAGGTTTCCCTCATGGGGATGTTTTCTTCCCTTTGACAAGACATCCACACCCCCGCCACACACACCTTGTATCTTCTGGAGGAGCCAAAAATGCAGCTGCAGATTGACTTGCAGCTGAGCTAAAAATAACTGCCAGCCTCCAGCCAGGGCCGGGGAAAATATCCCATTGCTAGGAGACAACCGTTACTGGGAGACCGCCATTGCTAGGCGACGGGGTTGCCCTGGTGACAGCTGGGCCCTGAGTCATGCTCAGCCCTGCTGCTCCGCCCCTCTGCCCCTGGCGGGCGGGCCTGGGTCCCAGGAGGAGGAAAGGCTGGGAGCAGAAGGCAGCAAAGGGGCCCACCGCCTGATGCCCACAGCCACCATAGCCATGCCAGGCTTCAAGGTTCTCACTCCTGTGGGCGCCATTCTGGCGGCGGAGTGGCGAGGACAGCTGAACACACACCTCTGCCCCACACGGCCCCTCCCTAGGTGCTGGGGCTTGGGGGCAGAGGCGGAAAGTGTGCCCCATGGCTCCATTAGCAGGAAGCTTCAGAGTGAGCCGAATCACGATTGGGCATGGGCCTCTCACAGCCTGTGCTGTGCTAGCTGCCGTGCTGACCTTCAGGGTGCCCCCGTGGGCCCCAGACCTATTTCCCAGGAGGGGAAGTAGTTGCCTGATCCCCACCACTACCCCGGATGGGAGGATTTGGGCCAGGCAGGTGACTCCAGGGCACATGTACCCAGAGCCCCCCCCCCCCCCGCCAAGGAACAATCTGAGGACCTCCCGTAAGGAGCCCCAGGCCAGCCATAAGGCGTGACCGCATCGTGGGTAGCCCAAATCCCTGATGTGACCGTCCTCCCCCTCTCATAGAAAGGTCTCAGGGTGGGATGCACCAACGGCCTTTGCTCCTCACCCTCCAGAGACTAAAGAACTGGAAACCTCCAGCAGCCTGGACTGGGGCGACTACTCTATGTCCACGCACCAGGACAAGGAATGCTCCAGGTGAGGAGTGCTCCAGGGGGGAGTATTTCAGATGATGTGATGCTCCAGGTGAGGAGTGCTCCACGTAAGGGGGTGCTCCAGGGAGGAGTATTTCAGATGATGTGATCCTCTAGGTGAGGGGTGCTCCAGCTAAGGGAGTGCTCCAGGTGAGAAGTGCTCCAGGTGAGGGGTACTCCATGTGAGGGGGTGTCCCAGGTGAGGTGACGCGGTAGGGGAGGACTGTGGCCCTGGAGGAAGGCCAGTGTGGCCGCGGCTCCAAGAGCCAGGGGCCGGGTAGAGGGCACGGCTGAGGGCCAGTGGTGCCGGAGACCCAGGGTTTCTCGGGCTGCAGCAAGGAGCGGACAGAGCCCCGGGCGGATGGGGCCGGGACCGTGGGGAGAACAGTAGCTGCCACCAGCCGCGGAGGAGAGCAGCCGGCCGGCCCGGGGAGGGTGACCGAGGTGCGGGGGGGCAGAGCCCCTGGCGTTCAGGAGGCAGGCTTCTACGACAGCCTCTCACATCCGTCCAAATAAATCTTTTTCTTTGCTCGGATTCTTCCAAGGCAGGGGGTCTTCTGAGGCCGGAACTCGCTCTCTGCACGGGGCCCTGGCATCCGCCCGGGAAGCATGAGGCAAAAGCTTGTCCCGTCAGTCACACACCTTCCACGCCGGGGTCCGCACGGGGTGGAGGATGAACTGGAAGACCAGGCTGCTGGACTTGCACACCAGGGGTGACCGTACGGGTGACAACACTCAGTCACCCCAAAGGTCTTCACACGTCCTATTCGGACTGCGCGTGCCAAGCTCCCTGCTTTGAGCAGAGTGAGCACAAGGGCAAGGCCGCTGCCGCACGGGAGAGCTGCCGTCACCCCTGCCTCGGCCGGCTGGACCCGGTGTCCTGCACACGGCAAGGGGAGCACTCCATCCCCCCAACAGCCTGGCTCCCGCCCGCAGCCGCCCCCACCTCGCGCCAGCCCCACTGGGTCCTGCTTCCCATCAAAGCGCTGCGAACACCCGCTGTTTTCATTTCTCTCCGACTCTCTCTCCGGGGCCTTCCCTCTCAGCCTGAAGGCTCTCCCCCTAATGTGAAGACGGCGCTCTGCTCTCCCCACACCTGGTCCCTCCTGCTCCCAGGAGACCCCAGGATGGGGTCACCACTGGCCTCCAGTCTCCCTTCCGAGCCGGCTGGGAGGCCAGAACAGAGCCCTGCACACCCTCCCTCTGCAGCTCACCCCGCCCCTCTCTCAGTCTGGTCCCGACACAGCGGCCATTACCACCACCGGCCTCCAGTGGGTTCCAGAGAGAACTCGCCAGGCTCAAGGCCTCGAAACCTAAAGACTCGAGCACACCCCTTCCTGGATAACTTCGTCCACCCTCTCATCCTTGGGGTCGCCTGTCGAGTGTCCTATCCTCGGGAGCGCCGCCTCCAGCCCCCTCCCGCGGTCGCTGTCACGTGGCCCTCTTGCAATTTCATCGCACGTGTCACTCCCTGAAATGGTCTGGCGGTGACTTGTTTCCCGGCTCTGCGGGAGAGGGGGTGTCCCTGCTGAGGGGGTTTCTGGACTTGGCACCCAGCAGGTGCGCCGGAGACGCGAGGGACATGAAGGGGGCCTGGCCACCCGTTCCGTTCCACTCCGCTCAGCAGGAAGGGCTGGGAGGGGGAGGGTTGGACCGTCCTTGCCCTCGAAGGTGGCATCCAAGGGTCGGGACGCGCGGGGCCGGCCCTGGCTCCACAGCACCGCGTACCCCCCCCCCACCCCCCCGGGCCAACCGCCGGCGCCAAAGAGCTCGCGTCCTCTCCCCAAGCAGGCCTCCGCGCAGGCAGGTCTCTCCCCAGGCCCGCTCTCCGGCTGCTCGCCCTGCCCGCCCCGCCCCGCCCCGCCGTGCGCGCGGGTTTGCCGTGGTGCGGGCGCCCGAGGCGAAGGGGCAGGGGTGCTGCCGGGCCGGCGCGTGCCCGTGGGGCCGCGGCGGGAGCGCGCTGGGCGCGCGGCAGGGCGCGGCGGGCGGGGCGGGGCTCGGCAGCCTCGGCGCCCCCGCCCGGGCGCGCCAACCGGATTGGCTCCCGGCGCCGGGAGCGCGCGAGGGCGCGGCGTGTAGAGCCGGGCGGGGGGCGCGCGCGGCGCCGCCGGCGGCCGCGGAGGAGCGCGGGGAGGAGGGCGAGGGGAGGGAGGAGGCGCCCGCCCGGCTCCCTGCAAAGCGGCCTTATTTATCTGGGCACTGCCTCAGCCTCCCCGGTGGGAGGCTCGGGGCAGCCGATCCTCTCCCACCGGGGAGCTCCTCTCCGGGCGCGGCCGAGGGGGCCGGCCAGGCCGGGGCGCGGGGCGCGGCTGGGCCCTGCCGGCCAGGCCAGCACCTCGGCCGCCTCCCCGCTTCGCCGGCGCCCATGCCGGGCTCCCCATGAGGAGAAGACGCCCGGCGGACAGCGTGGCATGAGCCAGGTGCCCGGGCCGAGGTAAGGTGTGTGCACCGGGCCAGGCTGCGGGGCGGGGAAGGGGCCAGGCCACGCCATCGCGGCGGCCACAATGAGGAGGGGGAGGGGGCTTCGGACAGGGTCGCTACCTCCGTCAGGGTCTCACACAGGCGCGGCCCCTTCCCAGGCCCAGGCCACTGAGCCTCTGGTCCTGACAGGCCCTCCCACGGCTCCTGACCCCAGTGGCTGGCTGGTTGAAACCCGCTCCCCACAGCAACTGGGCCAGGGCCGTGGGCCGGTTGCCGCGGGACCGGTCCCCGATGGAAGCAGGATTGCAGGCCTCCAGCCAGCGTGGCTGGGTGAGGTCCGGCACCTCCTTGGAGCTCTGAGCTCCCCTCCCCATCACCTCGAGCCCCTGGGCCTGTGAGACAGGTGTTAGATACAGTTACACTCCAGCAGCCATGTGGATGCGTGGCAGGGGCCTAGTCTGCCCTGGACACCTGGGCTTGTGTGGAGCTGCCACCTCGGCAGGAGGATGAGGGGAAAGGAGGAGGGGTCGAGCCTTGGCCAACGATGGACGGCCTCCGAAGGGGAACTGGGCACTCTGAGACTTGCTAGGGAGGGGTCTGGCCTCCTGGGATTTTAGGGGAGAGAGCCCACCACCCATCACCCCAGAAGGAAAGAAGGCCTAGCTGTTGGGACCTCAGGGAGCCCGGGGCCCAGTGGCCACTCCTCCAGCCCCTCCCGGCCTCTGCACAGGAAGCCTTCCCTCCAAAGAGAGAACAGATGGCGGATGCCACTTCACCTGCCCACTCGGTCAGTCCCTTCCCAGTACCCGCCACCTCCCAGGCCCCTTCTTTCAGCCAACGCCTTTGAGCGGAGGCCTGGGCTGGGTCCCTGAGAGGGTGAAGGCTTGATGGAGCCTTGCTGGCCTGGCAGGAGGTGGTCACAGGTCTCGACCAGGAGTTGTGGGGACAAGGGGGATCCGAACCCCAGTCATAAAGGTGGGCAGTGCAAGGCAGACTGTTCAGGCCCCAGGGGACCCCAGGACCCAGCTGCCCGCCTCCTCCTACTTGGCTCCCCTTTTCTTCAGCCACCTCTCACTTGGGCCAGGCCTGTAAGTACCTCCGGTGCTGGGCAGGCTCTCCGGACAGGAGCTACCCTCCAGTTCACACCCACTTCCAGGGCACTTCAGCGAGTCCTATTTCCCAATGGAAAAAGGACACAAGTAGCCCCGAGGTGGGGGCCTCTGGGGCCCTCAAGACCGCTGGCCTGGGCCCAGGAAGCCTGCACCGCTGAGACCCAGGAGACATTTCACCCCAAGGCCCCATCTTGTCACACGTGGGTGCTCACTGCTGTGTCTCAGAGGGGAAGAGTGGAGGAAGAGTGGAGGTGGCAGTGAAGGAAGGCTCCGTGGGGTAAGTGGGTGGTTCAGAACCTTTGCCACCACCGGCAGGTTGGAGCCTCAGCCAGACCAATCACAGAGGGTGAGCTTGGGCCACATTGCTTCACTTGGCAGGGAAGAGGGGGAGGGTTTGAGACAGCCATCCAAAGAGGGACACTAGGTGTCCCCAGTCTAGGCACTTGGGAGCTCATCCTTCAGAGCAAAAGAGCCAAGATGAGGCTTGGAGCCCCAGCTCATTCCCCAAGGTGCCCAGTCCCACATGGCCAAGCCGTCCTGAGCTTGACCACAGGATTGGGTCTGATGAAGCGCCATTTTGGTCTCTTTTGAGGCCACGTGCTCACTTCCTGGAGCCCCCGGGGCACGGGTGGGGCAGCCTGCACCCCAGAAGCATCTCTGGGCTGGGGGCGGGAAGGGAGTGCTGCCTGGCACATGTGCAAAGTGACAGGGACGTGAATGTGCCTGAGTCACGGGGCTTGTCATGGAGTTTGTCAGCCCGCACTGTGTCCCCAATCCCAAGCTGGTTGTCACCCCAGTCCCTGGGGATGTCACTGCAGATTGACCTGATGTGAATTTCTTTAGCCACCCATCCTCTGCCCAGCTCCATGACCCTCAGTGGGCAGGGAGAATCGGTCAGTGAAGGCTCTATCAGGGCCAGACCCCTCCAGCATTCAGGGCGGGCTGTGTCAGACAGAGTATCGGGGATGAAGGAAGAGATCTCTGAGTTGGAGGCCATGATGAGTGGAGGGTTTCCCAGGCATGAGGAGTCCAAAAGAAGAGTCCTGCAGCTTGCAGCCTCTGGAGAGAGAGCAGGAGCATGACAGAGACAATGCTGGGAGAGACCACCAGCCGAGGGTCCCAGGCTGGGAGGACACGGGACAGGAGAAGCAGCAGAGGAAGAGGCCACAGGAAGTGCACCTGGCCAGCTGGGGACCCAGGGTTGCCCCCTGGACCTCAATGCCTAGCTTGATCTATGGGAGTCAAACAAACTGGGGGTCCTGGGGTCAAATCCCAGCTTTGTGCAACTTTTGAAAATTCAGTCTCCGAGCCTCACTTTCCCCACGCGTGGTCAGGCGGTGTGTGAGGGACTCAGACCAGCAGTGAGGGGTGGCACTGGGAAGGGTAGGGCAGGACCAGCCCCTCCCTCCCTTCTGGTGGCTCCTGTCCCCTCTCCTTGGATTTGGCCAGATTATGAGGGATGGGCAGCCAGCCTCCTTAACCCTGCAGCTCCCATAGTGGCGACTCGGCCAAAAAGGAGATGTGAGCCATCCTCTTCCCAAAGGTCTGAATAATTGCAAGGCCCACCCTAAGCCCCAGGGTCTTGGGCGCCTTCTCAGAGACTCTGGCACCAACCCAACCCCAGTGGCTGCCCTCACCGTGGACACTGGCCTTTGCTACAACCAAGATTAACAAACTGAGCTACAGCTCCCCACCCATCCACCTGCCCTCTTCTTCATCTGGCCTGTCCTCCATTAAGCCTCCTGGGTATCTAGCAGCCATATCCCTTTCTGCATGACCCTGCTGACTGCCATTCTTCATTCACTTTCATTCATTCATTCATTCATTCATTCATTCATTCAGCAAGCACTCAGAGGCCACTCAGCCATGGTGCTCCTTGTCTTCAAGAAGTCCCCAGCCAAGGGAAGAGACAAATGGGTGGACAGTGATGACTGAGACCCTGGAGATGGTTTTTTTCAGTGCTGGGGAGTCCCACAGGGAGAGACCGGGGAGGCATCCACACTGAAGGATGGAGGATAAGGAGCTGGCAGGGTTAAGAAGTGGGGAGGCCCACTGAGCAAGCAGGGGGCCCACTGTGTGCCCAGACAGAGACTTGGAGGGGAGGAGGAATACAGAACAGGGGGTCTGGCTGGACTGTAGGGCCAAGGCTGGGGAGGAGCCAGAGGTGAGGCTGTACGGTGGACTTGCTAGGTCTCAGGGCCCAGGGACTTGACTGCAAAAGCAGCAGCTCCTTTCAGGCATCTGGGGACTGTCGGCTTGGGAGCCACCAAGTTCTGGAGTCCTCCCAGGAACCTGGAGCCCCCGCAGCCTATCCCAGGAGGACCTCCTCCAGAATTCCGCTCCACACAGAGGCACAACACACCAGGGGCTGAGGCTGAGAATAGTGCAGGTTTGGCCATCTTTTTAAAACGCCTCTTTTCCTAGTGTTAGCTCCTGGTGCTTATTTCTAAGGGAGGAGGCAGACCACATAAGACTGGCCGCTGCCCCTACCCCACCCTGATGAGAAACTCCGGGCAGGTCCTCTGAGCCCCAGTGCATGCAGTGGGGGCAGTAACAAGTACCAAAGAGGTTGGGGTCCCACAGCCCATCTGGCTGGGTGGGTGGGACCAGGCAGAGGGCCACTTGTCCCAGCCCCCTGCAAGAGACCCCCTGCCTAACTGACGGGAAGACCCATCTCGGACCACAAGCTCAGTTCTCTCCTGAAGCCCTGACCCCTGCGCCAAGGTGTGGCTGTTTCCAGTTTTGAGCCACAGGGCAGGGATTGTCCGACCGGGTCAGTGAGGCGGGAGTGTGCAGGGGGAGCCCAGCAGGACCATGGACAAGGTCGGGGAGCTCAGGGCTGCCTCCGTGGAGCCGCAGCTGCAGTCAAAGGCACAGCAGAAGGGCTGATGGACTGGCAGTGCCTTCTGGCCACGGATGGGAGTGTGAGATGGGGGACAGCCAGCCCTCGGACACCCCCCTACCCCAGGCTGAGGCCGTCCTCGACCCGGCCCCTCCCTCCCGTGGGCTCTCTCCACCGGCTGGCTGTTTTCACCAGCTCCACCCTGAGGCCTGAAGAGGGGACGGGACTGTGGGCGTGTGCAAATGTGAGCTCCAGTGGGGTGGGGGGTGGGGGGAAGAGCCCCGCAGATGCCCGGGGCGTCCACGTGCACCGCCCCCTCCCCCCCACCAACTCAGGCACTCCACGTGCGCACCCATGGCTGGGAGCATCTCTAACCTAAATCGGCACTGCTCTTGAGTTATTTCTCCCCTGGTGCCACCTCCGCCGCCGCCTCCGGATCTCGGCGGAGCGGTTGGCTTCTCGCCCCGCCCCATCGCCTGCTGAGCTGGGTTTGCCGGGCTGGCCCGCACCCCACCCCCACCGGCCGCGGTCCGCGGCCGAGCCCGCCCGGGCCCGGCCTCCGAGCACGCGCACGGCGGCTGGACGGGCGCTGTCCATGGTGCTGCGCTCCGGGGCCGAGCCGGCCGCGCCTGGCCTGCGGGAAGCGGCGGAGGCCGGCTGGGCGGCGGGCCCTGAGCCGTGAAATCCTGGCGCCCCGCTCCGGGGACACAGAAGCTATTCAGGCTGGGGCTGCCTCTCTGAACCCAGCCCGGCCCACAGGTGGGAGTCGATAGGACAGCCTCTCCCCTGGTCCCAGGAGTGGGGGCCAGTCGTGGGCTTCACCCTGTCCCTCCATGAGGCGCTTCTGATCCACAACGGTCTCCTCCTCAGGGTTTTAAGAGAGATGGGGCAGCCTTCATGTCAGGTTGCTTGCCCCACCCCCAGCACTGCGGGAAAACCGTAACTCCGTGGAGCGTCAGGTTCCTAATCTGAAAGTGAGGTTAACAGCGGTGCCCCCTCCCCAACACACACGGGGCTGACATGAAGCTGGAGCGCATATTATCCCAGTGGACATCCAGCAAACGTTGTTATGAATGTCATGGCTAACCAGTGTGAGGCTGCGACTCTCTGGTCACGAACTGCAGTGAAGGGACAGCCAAGGTGGGCGAGCTTCCCCTGGGGAGGGCAGGCCCAGTGTGGACTGCCAGCCTGGGGGCTGTCGGAGCAGGAAGGCCTTTCGACCCAAAGCTGGGTTGGTAGCCACGAGGCCATGTATTTTTGTAGAGCCCAGGTCCCAGCCCAGGTTGGCAACCCCTCCCTGGCTGTGGAAGGCCAGCAAGGGTTGTCCTGGCTTGGAAGCCAGTGGGAGGCCTGCTGCTGGGTAGAGCAGGGCAGGGCAGCTCACTTCCCTCCCTCCCTCCCAATGGCTCCTTACCCTTTCCCCTCAGGCTGGCCATGGGGCTCAGAAGCAACCTCCTCACCACTTTCCAAATGCTGACGGTGAGCCATACACTATGCTTAGCCCTTTCCACATGTTGTCCTGTGGGGGTGTATCATCTTTTCTCAGGCTTGAAAGTGAGGCTCAGAAAAGAAATGCCTCACTGAGGCCACAGAGCCAGGCTCTGTGACCCCAGAGCTTGTATGGCTGAACCACTGGGTACACTGCCTTGCCTCGGGGTGTCTGGGGTGGGGATGGGCAGGAGAAGATCTGGAATGTGGAGCAGATGGTGGCACTGTGAGGGTCCCCCTGCCCCCCTCTCCAGGGCTCTCTGTGCTCAAAGCCATCTGCTCCCCATTCACAACCTCAGAGCCCTGGTGGCGGGGGGGGGGGCCTTGGGGAGGTGGTTTCAGTCCTACCCTGTGAGGAATTCTCTACAAATATGCTTCCACAGCCAGCTCTGGTCCAAGCCTCGGCTCCACCACTTACTGGGACCTTGGGCAAACAATGCAGGCTGTTTTATTTTCCTCATCTGTACAATGGGCACAGTCATCATAGCACCATCCTCAATGGATTAGATGTAAGATTAAAGGACATTATGTGTCCGGGGATCACTGTCCTGGCATCGTAGTAAACCTTGCCCTTTCTTTGGATAGATCATGAACCACAGAACCTCCAGTAGTCGCTGACACTTTCAGGGGCTGGTGTGTGAGCCCCATGGTGCTGGAGCCACTCCTGAGAGGCACGTTGGAACCCCATGTGGAGGGGCCAGGGACCACCTCACCCAGCTCCCTCAGTTTCCCAGTTCCTACCCAGGTAGAGGTAGGCCTGGCATCAGGGCAGTAAAGGTGAAGGGAGCAGACATGGGCAAGTGTCTGTCTGTCGCCGCCTCTCCTCTCATCTCTAGAAGAAGAACCATAGTACCTAGGTGTCGAAAAGATCTGTGAGTACAGGTTGAGCTCGGTGCACACAGTAGGTGTTCAGGGAGTGTCATGGCCATGAACAGCCCTGGTCTGTTGCTTCTCACAGTCAGGGAAGGAGGGACTTGGATTCAGACCCTTTCTGTTGGGTGGTTCTGGGAGTGCCACGGGAGGAGATGCCCTGGGATGGGAAGGAGCCCAGCCCTGCTCCGGCAGGAGATTCATTACCCCCTCCTGGACCCTGTCTGCAGATCGAGCGAGGAAGATGTCGAGCCCGGGTGTGGACGGCGACCCCAAGCCTCCATGCTTGCCTCGCAATGGCCTGGTAAAGCTGCCGGGCCAGCCCAACGGCCTGGGTGCGGCCAGTATCACCAAGGGCACACCAGCTGCCAAGAACCGCCCCTGCCAGCCGCCACCCCCACCCACCCTCCCACCACCCAGCCTGGCTGCCCCACTGCCACGGGCTGCCCTGGCTGGGGGCCTGTGTCCCCCAGTGGGGCTCCCCCTTGGTGGACCAGCCTCAGCCCCAGTTCCCGGGCCCCCAGTGGAGCGGCCGCCCCTGGCCACAGATGAAAAGATCCTCAATGGCCTCTTCTGGTACTTCTCAGCCTGTGAGAAGTGTGTGCTGGCCCAGGTGTGCAAGGCCTGGCGGCGTGTGCTCTACCAGCCCAAATTCTGGGCGGGCCTCACACCTGTGCTGCACGCCAAGGAGCTCTACAATGTGCTGCCTGGTGGCGAGAAGGAGTTTGTGAACCTGCAGGGCTTCGCTGCGCGTGGCTTTGAGGGCTTCTGCCTGGTTGGCGTCTCCGACCTGGACATCTGTGAGTTCATCGACAACTACGCCCTCTCTAAGAAGGGCGTCAAGGCCATGAGCCTCAAGCGCTCCACCATCACCGATGCCGGCCTGGAGGTGCGCCCCACTGGTGCCCTGGAAGGGACAGGGGTGGGGTGGGCAGGGCCGAGCAGCCACAACTGAGCTGGGGGCTGGGGTGGGGTGGTGGGGGAGGGTGACCCCAGAGGAAACCCTGGGCATACAAGGAGCAAAGGAGCTGAGGGTGGTGCTGGTGCTCTGCGGATCATGGGTCTGGGGGAGGGGAAGCAGGACTGGTTACGTAATTCGGGGGACCCGGTCCAAAACAAAACTTCAAGTCCCTTGTTCAAAGATGATTAAGATGATTTCAAGACAGCAACATCAGAGCAGTCAGTCAAGCGGAGCCCCCTCTGAGCTCAGGGCCCTACATGCCTGTGAGGCCAGTCTTGGGTGGGGAGGATGCTGCAAGGGAGCAGGTGCTCGGGTCAGAGAAGCAGCTGTGCAGGCTGCCCCTTCCCCAGGGCCAGGGCTCTAACCATCAAATCCTTAACACCAAGTGCTCCCGAGTCCCTGCCCTGGCGAGGCCCTGAGCTCCCAGGTCCCCTGCGCTCGGCCTCTTCTCTTAGAACGTCGTTGTGATGTGACAAACACATCATAAAGTATACTTGTCTTGTTTTGCACACGTCTACACTGGAGAACACTGCTTTCTGCCCCTCAGCGGGCTCCTTCGGCCCCGCCTCCTGCCATGCTCACCACGCCCTGCTGCTCGCCGCCCGCAGGTGATGCTGGAGCAGATGCAGGGGGTCGTGCGCCTGGAGCTGTCGGGCTGCAACGACTTCACCGAGGCGGGGCTGTGGTCCAGCCTGAGTGCGCGGATCACCTCGCTGAGCGTGAGCGACTGCATCAACGTGGCCGACGACGCCATCGCGGCCATCTCGCAGCTGCTGCCCAACCTGGCCGAGCTGAGCTTGCAGGCCTACCACGTGACGGACACAGCGCTGGCCTACTTCACAGCACGCCAGGGCCACAGCACGCACACACTGCGCCTGCTCTCCTGCTGGGAGATCACCAACCACGGCGTGGTCAACGTGGTGCACAGCCTGCCCAACCTCACCGCGCTCAGCCTCTCCGGCTGCTCCAAGGTCACCGACGACGGCGTCGAGCTGGTGGCCGAAAACCTGCGCAAGCTGCGCAGCCTTGACCTTTCGTGGTGCCCGCGCATCACCGACATGGCGCTCGAGTACGTGGCCTGCGACCTGCACCGCCTGGAGGAGCTGGTGCTGGACAGGTGCGCGCGTCCGCCCCTCCCCCGCGGGCAGTGGGGGCGGGGCGGGGCCGGCGAGACCTCCGAGCTGGGAGCCTAGACTAGGGCACCGACCGGCAGCCGAGTGGGGAGTGGGTTGAACCCCGGCGCTCACAAACCCGGGATCCAGGGTGCGCTATGTCGCAAGCATGGGGCTGAACCGCTGACCCCCAGAACGGGTGGGGCCACCAAGCAAGCACGGTAGGGGGCGGGACCTGGCTGGAGGGAGTTTGTGGAAAGGGAAGCTCTATCATCTGTGCTGCCAGAGGGGAGTTTCAGGCCTGGCCACGCAGGGAAAAGGAGAAAGGAGGCGGAGCTGAGGGACGGGGCGAGGTGCATGGAAGGTGGGCAGCGCCCCGCTTTTGAACCCACAGGTGTGTACGCATTACGGACACTGGCCTCAGCTACTTGTCCACCATGTCGTCCCTCCGCAGCCTCTACCTGCGATGGTGCTGCCAGGTACTGGCCCCCCTCGCCTCCGAAGACTGGGGAGTGGGTAGGGGAGGTGGGGGGACTGGCCCTCCCCGTCCGCGCAATCCGCTCACCTGATCCTGGAAGCATCAGAGGAAGTTTGGGATCCCTGCACACCGAGTGGGCGACATGCGCCTAGTGCCCGGACTCCCTGGGGCCCTGGGCGCCACTCCCCAGCTGCCTCCTAGCTCCTCGAGAAAG